>BMAU01017743.1:1382500-1547328 GCA_019973935.1 Trichonephila clavipes | reverse complement strand
CAAGAAAGAGCGCCAAAAATAAAGAAGGATCACTAGGGTTCCCCGGGTTCGTGAAGCCCGTGTTTACCAAAGACAGTAAACCCCTAGGGAGAAGGAAAAGATCACTGGGGTACCTCGGGAGCGTGAAACCCGCACTCACCTAAAGGAGGTGAGCCCCCTGAGGGGTAGTCCGAGATTGGAGTGGAAAGACGATGAACGCCGGTGGCGTTGAGAATGGAATATAGACTGACTGCATCTTCTTGGCATATGAACTGAATTCTATTACTTCATTAACAAATTGTTTAGCAAATAAACAATATGCTTTAATTTGTATATTAGGCAGTAACATATTTTTATACCAGCTATACACGACGTTACAGCTAATATATATATATATATATATATATATATATATATATATATATATATATATATATATATATATATAGTGTTGATCCGGTATTTAAGTAAATAGATGCCCGAATCCTTAGTTTTAAGTGAAGAGAAAAAAAATGCCAGCCGTGTGCGTTTGTGATGCGACGAATTGAATGACGGCTAACTCCTGGAGTTCCCAGCTGTGAGAAGTGCTGGATACAAGTGTCTCCCGTTCCTGCTAGTGATGAAGTGTGCCCGCCTTTATTTTGGAATTGCTTGCTATGAGATGTTTTCCTGGTGTCCCCAGCTGTGAGAAGTGCTGGATACAAGTGTCTCCCGTTCCTGCTAGTGATGAAGTGTGCCTGCCTGATTTTTGGAATTGCCTGTTATGAGATGTTTTCTTGGTGTCCCCAGTGAGAAGTTTGTGATTCAAGCGTCTCCCGTTCCTGCCTGCGTTAGGAGTGCCGTTTTCCCAGATTTCCAAGTGTCAAGTGCCAGAATTCCTGAGTGTTCCTGTGTGTCTTCTACAAATATGAAGGTGAGTCTTTTCATTGAGATTATTTTCGGGGCAGCAACTGAGTATTGATTTTGTATGTAAAATGTTTTAAATAAGGAATATAAAGACTAGGTAAAGTTTTTAGTAAACAATAAGAGACTAGAAAGATTTTTAAGTTTTGTATGAAGTGTATAAATGTGCAATATTAGTGTTGTGGTTTTAGATTTGATAAATTTAGTATACAGTAGTTATACTTGTTTTGTTGGGAAAGTATTGTGTAGGGTATTGTTGTGGTTAAAGATTTGTGAAATTTAGTATACGGTAGTTATACTTGTTGTGTGAGTTGGAGTGCACTGTTGTGTAGCTTATTGTGTTGGTTAGATTCGCTCATATGTGCAAAATATAGTTAAGTGTAGGTCTAGTGTATTGTTAGGTTACCTTGAGTCTTTGTGAAATTTTTGTAACGATTAAGTTTAGATTTGGGTTTGTGTAATGGACATGGCAGTTTCTGCACCCATTGATAATACACGAAGCCTATATCTAACAGAAACAATATCGCCTAGGCAGATGATTAGAGAATGGCTCTAAGGAACAAAGACAGTGCGATGAACAAAATGTCCAGATGTCGAACGAGAAATCTGGCACCAGTACATTCCAGACGGGGCAGAGTGTGATTGTGAGTGTGAAAACGACAATGCGTAGCAATCTGATCAATGTTAGTTGGGTAGGATGGGATGGGGGTTTTAATAAATGCGTTTTGATTTTTTCCCTAATTTTACTTATTTTGATTTTTTTTTGAGAAAGGAGGAGGAGAATCCCTTTTGATTTCCAGAGGACCAGTTTGGCAGGGCTTGCCCTAGATTCAGCAACCAGTGTGGCCGGGAGAGAGCCCCCGCTCTGCAATGCAGGACCCCATCCAGGCACCACCTGGAACTACAAGACAGGCGGGATTATACACCAGCTGATAGAGCAGCCAGGACATGATGGTTAGGCTGTCCCGGGCTCCTGTACTATCTGGCGGCCTGAGACGCAAAACTCAGCTTTTCTCCTGTACCCTCTACATGGCCGCTTCCTCCAAGACCCTACCTCACTAGTCCAAAGGTCCTCAAAAGTTCAAAACCCCACTCCAAGTGCCAGTTTTCCCAGGGAGCAGTCCGTTGTGTCATCATACCAATAGTGAAAACCCATCAGACACAACTTCATTCCACTCAGTCCTGGTCTGCCACAGGACTTCGTGGCAGAAAAATAAAGATAATAAGTTGAACACAAAAAAAAGCAATAATCGAGCATAAAAGCAACAAAATCAAAACATTGAAAGAAATTTAAGCAGATCAAATGAAAAGAACGTAATATAAAATGTAAACCATAATGGTAGGTAGTAAAAAATATTAAATTTTTTACCAGAAAAAAAAACCAAAGATGGAATAATGTTCATTGTTGAATGTAGATCTGTGGTCTTGACGTGAAAAGAAGAAAAGGAAAATTGGAATGGCAAGAAAGAGCGCCAAAAATAAAGAAGGATCACTAGGGTTCCCCGGGTTCGTGAAGCCCGTGTTTACCAAAGACAGTAAACCCCTAGGGAGAAGGAAAAGATCACTGGGGTACCTCGGGAGCGTGAAACCCGCACTCACCTAAAGGAGGTGAGCCCCCTGAGGGGTAGTCCGAGATTGGAGTGGAAAGACGATGAACGCCGGTGGCGTTGAGAATGGAATATAGACTGACTGCATCTTCTTGGCATATGAACTGAATTCTATTACTTCATTAACAAATTGTTTAGCAAATAAACAATATGCTTTAATTTGTATATTAGGCAGTAACATATTTTTATACCAGCTATACACGACGTTACAGCATATTATATATATATATATATATATATATATATATATATATATATATATATATATATATATATATATATAAAGCAGTGTTGATCCGGTATTTAAGTAAATAGATGCCCGAATCCTTAGTTTTAAGTGAAGAGAAAAAAAATGCCAGCCGTGTGCGTTTGTGATGCGACGAATTGAATGACGGCTAACTCCTGGAGTTCCCAGCTGTGAGAAGTGCTGGATACAAGTGTCTCCCGTTCCTGCTAGTGATGAAGTGTGCCCGCCTTTATTTTGGAATTGCTTGCTATGAGATGTTTTCCTGGTGTCCCCAGCTGTGAGAAGTGCTGGATACAAGTGTCTCCCGTTCCTGCTAGTGATGAAGTGTGCCTGCCTGATTTTTGGAATTGCCTGTTATGAGATGTTTTCTTGGTGTCCCCAGTGAGAAGTTTGTGATTCAAGCGTCTCCCGTTCCTGCCTGCGTTAGGAGTGCCGTTTTCCCAGATTTCCAAGTGTCAAGTGCCAGAATTCCTGAGTGTTCCTGTGTGTCTTCTACAAATATGAAGGTGAGTCTTTTCATTGAGATTATTTTCGGGGCAGCAACTGAGTATTGATTTTGTATGTAAAATGTTTTAAATAAGGAATATAAAGACTAGGTAAAGTTTTTAGTAAACAATAAGAGACTAGAAAGATTTTTAAGTTTTGTATGAAGTGTATAAATGTGCAATATTAGTGTTGTGGTTTTAGATTTGATAAATTTAGTATACAGTAGTTATACTTGTTTTGTTGGGAAAGTATTGTGTAGGGTATTGTTGTGGTTAAAGATTTGTGAAATTTAGTATACGGTAGTTATACTTGTTGTGTGAGTTGGAGTGCACTGTTGTGTAGCTTATTGTGTTGGTTAGATTCGCTCATATGTGCAAAATATAGTTAAGTGTAGGTCTAGTGTATTGTTAGGTTACCTTGAGTCTTTGTGAAATTTTTGTAACGATTAAGTTTAGATTTGGGTTTGTGTAATGGACATGGCAGTTTCTGCACCCATTGATAATACACGAAGCCTATATCTAACAGAAACAATATCGCCTAGGCAGATGATTAGAGAATGGCTCTAAGGAACAAAGACAGTGCGATGAACAAAATGTCCAGATGTCGAACGAGAAATCTGGCACCAGTACATTCCAGACGGGGCAGAGTGTGATTGTGAGTGTGAAAACGACAATGCGTAGCAATCTGATCAATGTTAGTTGGGTAGGATGGGATGGGGGTTTTAATAAATGCGTTTTGATTTTTTCCCTAATTTTACTTATTTTGATTTTTTTTTTTTTTTTGAGAAAGGAGGAGGAGAATCCCTTTTGATTTCCAGAGGACCAGTTTGGCAGGGCTTGCCCTAGATTCAGCAACCAGTAGTGGCCGCGGGAGAGCCCCCCGCTCTGCAATGCAGGACCCCATCCAGGCACCACCTGGAACTACAAGACAGGCGGGATTATACACCAGCTGATAGAGCAGCCAGGACATGATGGTTAGGCTTCCCGGGCTCCTGTACTATCTGGCGGCCTGAGACGCAAAACTCAGCTTTTCTCCTGTACCCTCTACATGGCCGCTTCCTCCAAGACCCTACCTCACTAGTCCAAAGGTCCTCAAAAGTTCAAAACCCCACTCCAAGTGCCAGTTTTCCCAGGGAGCAGTCCGTTGTGTCATCATACCAATAGTGAAAACCCATCAGACACAACTTCATTCCACTCAGTCCTGGTCTGCCACAGGACTTCGTGGCAGAAAAATAAAGATAATAAGTTGAACACAAAAAAAAAAAAAAGCAATAATCGAGCATAAAAGCAACAAAATCAAAACATTGAAAGAAATTTAAGCAGATCAAATGAAAAGAACGTAATATAAAATGTAAACCATAATACGGTAGTAAAAAATATTAAATTTTTTACCAGAGAAAAAAACTAAAGATGGAATAATGTTCATTGTTGAATGTAGATCTGTGGTCTTGACGTGAAAAGAAGAAAAGGAAAATTGGAATGGCAATGGCAAGAAAGAGCGCCAAAAATAAAGAAGGATCACTAGGGTTCCCCGGGTTCGTGAAGCCCGTGTTTACCAAAGACAGTAAACCCCTAGGGAGAAGGAAAAGATCACTGGGGTACCTCGGGAGCGTGAAACCCGCACTCACCTAAAGGAGGTGAGCCCCCTGAGGGGTAGTCCGAGATTGGAGTGGAAAGACGATGAACGCCGGTGGCGTTGAGAATGGAATATAGACTGACTGCATCTTCTTGGCATATGAACTGAATTCTATTACTTCATTAACAAATTGTTTAGCAAATAAACAATATGCTTTAATTTGTATATTAGGCAGTAACATATTTTTATACCAGCTATACACGACGTTACAGCTAATATATATATATATATATATATATATATATATATATATATATATATATATATATATATATATATATATATATATATATATAAATAGTGTTGATCCGGTATTTAAGTAAATAGATGCCCGAATCCTTAGTTTTAAGTGAAGAGAAAAAAAATGCCAGCCGTGTGCGTTTGTGATGCGACGAATTGAATGACGGCTAACTCCTGGAGTTCCCAGCTGTGAGAAGTGCTGGATACAAGTGTCTCCCGTTCCTGCTAGTGATGAAGTGTGCCCGCCTTTATTTTGGAATTGCTTGCTATGAGATGTTTTCCTGGTGTCCCCAGCTGTGAGAAGTGCTGGATACAAGTGTCTCCCGTTCCTGCTAGTGATGAAGTGTGCCTGCCTGATTTTTGGAATTGCCTGTTATGAGATGTTTTCTTGGTGTCCCCAGTGAGAAGTTTGTGATTCAAGCGTCTCCCGTTCCTGCCTGCGTTAGGAGTGCCGTTTTCCCAGATTTCCAAGTGTCAAGTGCCAGAATTCCTGAGTGTTCCTGTGTGTCTTCTACAAATATGAAGGTGAGTCTTTTCATTGAGATTATTTTCGGGGCAGCAACTGAGTATTGATTTTGTATGTAAAATGTTTTAAATAAGGAATATAAAGACTAGGTAAAGTTTTTAGTAAACAATAAGAGACTAGAAAGATTAAGTTTTGTATGAAGTGTATAAATGTGCAATATTAGTGTTGTGGTTTTAGATTTGATAAATTTAGTATACAGTAGTTATACTTGTTTTGTTGGGAAAGTATTGTGTAGGGTATTGTTGTGGTTAAAGATTTGTGAAATTTAGTATACGGTAGTTATACTTGTTGTGTGAGTTGGAGTGCACTGTTGTGTAGCTTATTGTGTTGGTTAGATTCGCTCATATGTGCAAAATATAGTTAAGTGTAGGTCTAGTGTATTGTTAGGTTACCTTGAGTCTTTGTGAAATTTTTGTAACGATTAAGTTTAGATTTGGGTTTGTGTAATGGACATGGCAGTTTCTGCACCCATTGATAATACACGAAGCCTATATCTAACAGAAACAATATCGCCTAGGCAGATGATTAGAGAATGGCTCTAAGGAACAAAGACAGTGCGATGAACAAAATGTCCAGATGTCGAACGAGAAATCTGGCACCAGTACATTCCAGACGGGGCAGAGTGTGATTGTGAGTGTGAAAACGACAATGCGTAGCAATCTGATCAATGTTAGTTGGGTAGGATGGGATGGGGGTTTTAATAAATGCGTTTTGATTTTTTCCCTAATTTTACTTATTTTGATTTTTTTTTTTTTTTTGAGAAAGGAGGAGGAGAATCCCTTTTGATTTCCAGAGGACCAGTTTGGCAGGGCTTGCCCTAGATTCAGCAACCAGTAGTGGCCGCGGGAGAGCCCCCCGCTCTGCAATGCAGGACCCCATCCAGGCACCACCTGGAACTACAAGACAGGCGGGATTATACACCAGCTGATAGAGCAGCCAGGACATGATGGTTAGGCTGTCCCGGGCTCCTGTACTATCTGGCGGCCTGAGACGCAAAACTCAGCTTTTCTCCTGTACCCTCTACATGGCCGCTTCCTCCAAGACCCTACCTCACTAGTCCAAAGGTCCTCAAAAGTTCAAAACCCCACTCCAAGTGCCAGTTTTCCCAGGGAGCAGTCCGTTGTGTCATCATACCAATAGTGAAAACCCATCAGACACAACTTCATTCCACTCAGTCCTGGTCTGCCACAGGACTTCGTGGCAGAAAAATAAAGATAATAAGTTGAACACAAAAAAAAAGAAATAATCGAGCATAAAAGCAACAAAATCAAAACATTGAAAGAAATTTAAGCAGATCAAATGAAAAGAACGTAATATAAAATGTAAACCATAATACGGTAGTAAAAAATATTAAATTTTTTACCAGAAAAAAAAACCAAAGATGGAATAATGTTCATTGTTGAATGTAGATCTGTGGTCTTGACGTGAAAAGAAGAAAAGGAAAATTGGAATGGCAAGAAAGAGCGCCAAAAATAAAGAAGGATCACTAGGGTTCCCCGGGTTCGTGAAGCCCGTGTTTACCAAAGACAGTAAACCCCTAGGGAGAAGGAAAAGATCACTGGGGTACCTCGGGAGCGTGAAACCCGCACTCACCTAAAGGAGGTGAGCCCCCTGAGGGGTAGTCCGAGATTGGAGTGGAAAGACGATGAACGCCGGTGGCGTTGAGAATGGAATATAGACTGACTGCATCTTCTTGGCATATGAACTGAATTCTATTACTTCATTAACAAATTGTTTAGCAAATAAACAATATGCTTTAATTTGTATATTAGGCAGTAACATATTTTTATACCAGCTATACACGACGTTACAGCTAATATATATATATATATATATATATATATATATATATATATATATATATATATATATATATATATATATATATATATATATATATATATATATATATATAATATATAGTGTTGATCCGGTATTTAAGTAAATAGATGGCCGAATCCTTAGTTTTAAGTGAAGAGAAAAAAAATGCCAGCCGTGTGCGTTTGTGATGCGACGAATTGAATGACGGCTAACTCCTGGAGTTCCCAGCTGTGAGAAGTGCTGGATACAAGTGTCTCCCGTTCCTGCTAGTGATGAAGTGTGCCCGCCTTTATTTTGGAATTGCTTGCTATGAGATGTTTTCCTGGTGTCCCCAGCTGTGAGAAGTGCTGGATACAAGTGTCTCCCGTTCCTGCTAGTGATGAAGTGTGCCTGCCTGATTTTTGGAATTGCCTGTTATGAGATGTTTTCTTGGTGTCCCCAGTGAGAAGTTTGTGATTCAAGCGTCTCCCGTTCCTGCCTGCGTTAGGAGTGCCGTTTTCCCAGATTTCCAAGTGTCAAGTGCCAGAATTCCTGAGTGTTCCTGTGTGTCTTCTACAAATATGAAGGTGAGTCTTTTCATTGAGATTATTTTCGGGGCAGCAACTGAGTATTGATTTTGTATGTAAAATGTTTTAAATAAGGAATATAAAGACTAGGTAAAGTTTTTAGTAAACAATAAGAGACTAGAAAGATTTTTAAGTTTTGTATGAAGTGTATAAATGTGCAATATTAGTGTTGTGGTTTTAGATTTGATAAATTTAGTATACAGTAGTTATACTTGTTTTGTTGGGAAAGTATTGTGTAGGGTATTGTTGTGGTTAAAGATTTGTGAAATTTAGTATACGGTAGTTATACTTGTTGTGTGAGTTGGAGTGCACTGTTGTGTAGCTTATTGTGTTGGTTAGATTCGCTCATATGTGCAAAATATAGTTAAGTGTAGGTCTAGTGTATTGTTAGGTTACCTTGAGTCTTTGTGAAATTTTTGTAACGATTAAGTTTAGATTTGGGTTTGTGTAATGGACATGGCAGTTTCTGCACCCATTGATAATACACGAAGCCTATATCTAACAGAAACAATATCGCCTAGGCAGATGATTAGAGAATGGCTCTAAGGAACAAAGACAGTGCGATGAACAAAATGTCCAGATGTCGAACGAGAAATCTGGCACCAGTACATTCCAGACGGGGCAGAGTGTGATTGTGAGTGTGAAAACGACAATGCGTAGCAATCTGATCAATGTTAGTTGGGTAGGATGGGATGGGGGTTTTAATAAATGCGTTTTGATTTTTTCCCTAATTTTACTTATTTTGATTTTTTTTTGAGAAAGGAGGAGGAGAATCCCTTTTGATTTCCAGAGGACCAGTTTGGCAGGGCTTGCCCTAGATTCAGCAACCAGTAGTGGCCGCGGGAGAGCCCCCCGCTCTGCAATGCAGGACCCCATCCAGGCACCACCTGGAACTACAAGACAGGCGGGATTATACACCAGCTGATAGAGCAGCCAGGACATGATGGTTAGGCTGTCCCGGGCTCCTGTACTATCTGGCGGCCTGAGACGCAAAACTCAGCTTTTCTCCTGTACCCTCTACATGGCCGCTTCCTCCAAGACCCTACCTCACTAGTCCAAAGGTCCTCAAAAGTTCAAAACCCCACTCCAAGTGCCAGTTTTCCCAGGGAGCAGTCCGTTGTGTCATCATACCAATAGTGAAAACCCATCAGACACAACTTCATTCCACTCAGTCCTGGTCTGCCACAGGACTTCGTGGCAGAAAAATAAAGATAATAAGTTGAACACAAAAAAAAGCAATAATCGAGCATAAAAGCAACAAAATCAAAACATTGAAAGAAATTTAAGCAGATCAAATGAAAAGAACGTAATATAAAATGTAAACCATAATACGGTAGTAAAAAATATTAAATTTTTTACCAGAAAAAAAAACCAAAGATGGAATAATGTTCATTGTTGAATGTAGATCTGTGGTCTTGACGTGAAAAGAAGAAAAGGAAAATTGGAATGGCAAGAAAGAGCGCCAAAAATAAAGAAGGATCACTAGGGTTCCCCGGGTTCGTGAAGCCCGTGTTTACCAAAGACAGTAAACCCCTAGG
The DNA here is from genome assembly GCA_019973935.1 of Trichonephila clavipes. NCBI lineage: Eukaryota > Metazoa > Arthropoda > Arachnida > Araneae > Nephilidae > Trichonephila > Trichonephila clavipes. The sequence continues at coordinate 1,537,780 of BMAU01017743.1, read as the reverse complement.
GAGAAGGAAAAGATCACTGGGGTACCTCGGGAGCGTGAAACCCGCACTCACCTAAAGGAGGTGAGCCCCCTGAGGGGTAGTCCGAGATTGGAGTGGAAAGACGATGAACGCCGGTGGCGTTGAGAATGGAATATAGACTGACTGCATCTTCTTGGCATATGAACTGAATTCTATTACTTCATTAACAAATTGTTTAGCAAATAAACAATATGCTTTAATTTGTATATTAGGCAGTAACATATTTTTATACCAGCTATACACGACGTTACAGCTAATATATATATATATATATATATATATATATATATATATATATATATATATATATATATATATATATATATATATATATATATATATATATAAAGCAGTGTTGATCCGGTATTTAAGTAAATAGATGCCCGAATCCTTAGTTTTAAGTGAAGAGAAAAAAATGCCAGCCGTGTGCGTTTGTGATGCGACGAATTGAATGACGGCTAACTCCTGGAGTTCCCAGCTGTGAGAAGTGCTGGATACAAGTGTCTCCCGTTCCTGCTAGTGATGAAGTGTGCCCGCCTTTATTTTGGAATTGCTTGCTATGAGATGTTTTCCTGGTGTCCCCAGCTGTGAGAAGTGCTGGATACAAGTGTCTCCCGTTCCTGCTAGTGATGAAGTGTGCCTGCCTGATTTTTGGAATTGCCTGTTATGAGATGTTTTCTTGGTGTCCCCAGTGAGAAGTTGTGATTCAAGCGTCTCCCGTTCCTGCCTGCGTTAGGAGTGCCGTTTTCCCAGATTTCCAAGTGTCAAGTGCCAGAATTCCTGAGTGTTCCTGTGTGTCTTCTACAAATATGAAGGTGAGTCTTTTCATTGAGATTATTTTCGGGGCAGCAACTGAGTATTGATTTTGTATGTAAAATGTTTTAAATAAGGAATATAAAGACTAGGTAAAGTTTTTAGTAAACAATAAGAGACTAGAAAGATTTTTAAGTTTTGTATGAAGTGTATAAATGTGCAATATTAGTGTTGTGGTTTTAGATTTGATAAATTTAGTATACAGTAGTTATACTTGTTTTGTTGGGAAAGTATTGTGTAGGGTATTGTTGTGGTTAAAGATTTGTGAAATTTAGTATACGGTAGTTATACTTGTTGTGTGAGTTGGAGTGCACTGTTGTGTAGCTTATTGTGTTGGTTAGATTCGCTCATATGTGCAAAATATAGTTAAGTGTAGGTCTAGTGTATTGTTAGGTTACCTTGAGTCTTTGTGAAATTTTTGTAACGATTAAGTTTAGATTTGGGTTTGTGTAATGGACATGGCAGTTTCTGCACCCATTGATAATACACGAAGCCTATATCTAACAGAAACAATATCGCCTAGGCAGATGATTAGAGAATGGCTCTAAGGAACAAAGACAGTGCGATGAACAAAATGTCCAGATGTCGAACGAGAAATCTGGCACCAGTACATTCCAGACGGGGCAGAGTGTGATTGTGAGTGTGAAAACGACAATGCGTAGCAATCTGATCAATGTTAGTTGGGTAGGATGGGATGGGGGTTTTAATAAATGCGTTTTGATTTTTTCCCTAATTTTACTTATTTTGATTTTTTTTTTTGAGAAAGGAGGAGGAGAATCCCTTTTGATTTCCAGAGGACCAGTTTGGCAGGGCTTGCCCTAGATTCAGCAACCAGTAGTGGCCGCGGGAGAGCCCCCCGCTCTGCAATGCAGGACCCCATCCAGGCACCACCTGGAACTACAAGACAGGCGGGATTATACACCAGCTGATAGAGCAGCCAGGACATGATGGTTAGGCTGTCCCGGGCTCCTGTACTATCTGGCGGCCTGAGACGCAAAACTCAGCTTTTCTCCTGTACCCTCTACATGGCCGCTTCCTCCAAGACCCTACCTCACTAGTCCAAAGGTCCTCAAAAGTTCAAAACCCCACTCCAAGTGCCAGTTTTCCCAGGGAGCAGTCCGTTGTGTCATCATACCAATAGTGAAAACCCATCAGACACAACTTCATTCCACTCAGTCCTGGTCTGCCACAGGACTTCGTGGCAGAAAAATAAAGATAATAAGTTGATATAAAGCTAGTTATGTTTTTAATAAGTAAAGTAATAATATATATATATATATATATATATATATATATATATATATGTGTGTGTTTATTCCTCAAAAATTTACATTCCAGGAAACAATAATAAAAAAATTATAGAGCTTTAAAGAGCTCACTATTTTTGATTATTTTCATCTTTTTAAAAGGTATGTGACCCCTTACCAGTTTTCCTGAAAGATGGATACCGAATTATGACGGCATGTGTGGCTTAAGTGTATCCCTCCCATATTTTCGTTGGGTATTCTACGACATACTCTGGCTTCATTAAGGGATTAGATGTTTTGCGATCTTTTTTACCAGTATCAAGTAATTTGGCATCATGCATAGTAGATAGCACCTAGTCTCTCTTTGAAAGCAGTTAAGTTCATGTTCTTTTTCTGCAAAACCAACATCTCACCGATTTTCATTTTGGGAGGCAAATAATTTTCAGGCATTCATTTTCTTCTCCTTATTACAGTGCCGCAAGTATTTGTTTGTAGTCCGAAAAGTTCATCCGCTAATGATGGAGACATAAAAAAACGATCAATATATAAATGGTACCCTTGACCAGAAAGTTCATCAAGTAGAGATTTGACAACTCCTTCCCCATATAATCCTAAAGTTCCCTTTAGCACTGTATCCTTTCCCATATCTATATATATATAAGACGCATTTGTTGTCTGTTCCCTCATAACTCGAGATCCAGACACCCAAATAACGTGAAACTTGGTACACGTACACAAAATTACATCAGAAAGGTTCTTAAATAGAATTGGCATTCATAATTCCTTCCATATTTTTTAAATTTTAATTTTTAAGTGATTTTCCAGTGTTATGACGTCATATGTAGTCACGTTTCTCACTAAGTGGACAATTTATACTTTACATGCAGTTTTTCAAGATTATTACATATTTTTACTGTAGCTTTGTTTATCGGTTGGAATATTTATTCAATTTTTCTATTCTTTGATATTTAATTAGGATTATTTTTCGAATAAATAATTTTTTTAAGGATAACTCTTTCAACAACTAAAACTTTGTTTTGGCAACATTTAGGTATTATCGCGGGATGTTTATGTGTGATTTTGCTTGCAAATTACAACTTATTTATTTATTTCTTTAGAATGCTAAGATTATAATTTTGACAAACTGAAACTTCTCATTGATAAGGGTTATATTTCAGTTCGGTTCAAATGTAGTATAGGGGGCACTTTGGATTTGGCGAATTTCTTCGGATTTTTATCTAAATGTCATGGTGAGATATCGAATTCATTCTAAAATAAATAATACCGAAAAAAGTACCTTGGAGACCACTTTTAGTAACCAAAATAAAGGACTGCGCCAAGTAGCCCTCTATACTACACTTGATCCAATAATATGGTTCTTTGCAATTTCATGTGTCTTTATTTTAACCTTTAAGGGTAAACTATTGGCTTCAGTGCATAAAATTGCCATGCAGAAAATCATACTGCCCAAGCAAAAGCAGTGTTGGTAGTAATTACATATCAAACTGGAATAGGCATCAGAGAATGAGCAAAACAGACAAATGGCTTCAATACCTGTTGAGGAAGCAGGTGGTCATAAGATAAATTATTTTTGGAACTTATGTGCTATCCTGGCAATCGCCAACATTCAAAATAACTGCCAAGTTGGCAACCCCGATTTTACATGTCATATATATATGTTGAATTTTGAGTTGTGCTTCGTTTCATATATCGCCAATAAGTTGCGGTTATATGTAAGTACCTTATTTTTCAAATTATGCTTTTGCATTGATTAAGTTAGTTCAGTTCTTTTTATGTCGGTGAATGTTAGTATTGTACTTCATTTTTTCAATTTATTTTTATGCTCGGGATATATATATACTTTGGATAATTTTTGTAGTACTTGCGTATTATTGCACAATCGCCAACGTTCAAGACAACTCGCCACTTTGGCAATTCCAACTTTGTGTGAGTTGAATTAGCAATCGTGCTTCATTTTGTATAATGTCACCAATAGTTTGCAATAATACATAAGTACCTCTAATTCTGTACATTACTATAACATTAGACTGGCCGCAACATACCAATTTGGCGTGATTTCAGAATCATGCCAAAAATGAGTATGTTGAGGAAGCAGGTAGTGGTAAGATAAATTATTTTGGCACCTATGTGCTATCCTAACAATCGCCAACATTCGAAATAACTTACCAATTTGGCAACCCTGATTTCGCACATCATATACATGCTGAATTGCGAGTCATGTACTTTGTTTCATATAATGTCGCCGAAAGGTTGGGGTTATAAGTAAATACCTTATTTTTTCAAATTATGCTTTTGCATTGATAAAGTTCAGTTCTTTTTATGTCAGTTAATGTTAGTATTGTAATTCATTTTTCAATTTATTTTTATGCTCGGGATACCTATATGGTTGACTCCTATTTTAACCCACCCCCGGTTTTTGAACTTTTTTTTGTCGCCAAGCTATCTACCCTTCCTTTTCATTAAAATTCCATTGACCAATAGGTTCAAAATTAACGTTAGTTACGTTAACTATGGCAACCCTAAAACCAATATATACAGAAAAATTTAACCATTTCCTTCTTTTGCACGGTTGAACGATCTGGTTCGAACAATCTTTTTAGAATTCGTGTGAGTACCGGTTTTTCAGAATGAGTAGCCGAATGGAACATTTAACTATTTCTTTTTTTGCTGTTTTGGAAGAAAGGGGACAAATGAAATTTAATGCGATTGCCTTTCGCATGAAGGTTATCAGCATTTGCGGGTCAACCACAGTCTGACTTTTAAGAACCCTGAAACCAGTGCTCACACCAATTCAATCGAAGGCACGTGGTCGGCGATTAAAAGATCATTACGGAACCATGCGGCGCATGTGGAGGCGACCTCGACCACTATTTAGCCGAATACATGTGGCGACGCCGGAGAGGGCATTCGTTGGATGATGATGTTTTTCGAGAATTTCTCCGTGCGATCACCACATTGTACCCTCCCATGGAGGAAGACGTTCCTTCGTAAGCATGTAAGTTTTACCAATTTTTCAATTTTAGTTTGCTTCGCTGAACTGTTCAATTTCAGTTGTTTTTATTTTTATGGTTATCGACATTTTCTGTTCTTTGAACGTCGTCGGTACGAGTTTGAAAATCGCGCTTTGGCGCCATTTTGGCGCGGATCAAAAAATTCGTCGCCAAGGGGTGGGCGAAAGTAGAATTTACCCAAATATTTTTTTTGCACATTGCGATGTCTTTGGCAAAATTAATCAGTGGTATTTTTCTTAAATATGTTTTTTTTATCTGTTTTTGACAATTTTTAAAATTTTGTTTGATGTCTGTCTGAAATGCAAAATAAATATTTTACAATATATATATTGTGTTTGTATGAAAATGTTTATACTGATTTATTCAAAATATTGAGTCGTCTTTTATTTTTGATATCTTTTTAAGATTTAATTTTGTTATAACTAGCTATACCCAGCTAAATGTTACTGTGGCTCAGTCAGCTTTAAAATACTGGTACACCATAAAGTATATCGTGAAGCTTACAAAAGTAATAATACACAAGAATTCAAACAAATCTATATGCATATAAGACGCATTTGTTGTCTGTCTGAATAAACTTTCTCTTTCACACTACATCATTTGGTTAAATTTTCAAAATTTGTTTGTGTGGTTAGTAATTAATTATAATGCTGTAATTTTAATTGAATAGGCAGATATTGCATTTTTAAGTATAAAAATAGTTATAACTACTGTACTGTATTTTTTCAGTGAGTGAATATTAACGTCGCACTGTTCAGCTACATGAGGGCTTTTGGCGACGTACCACTTAATTTTGAACCATGGTCAAGTGACGTGGACAACACCTGAGCTGGCACCCCCCTTCTCCTAACTACCACGCCACACCAATTTAGCGGGAATATTCTACCAATACTTAGCTGGAATATTCTTTGAAATCCACTCTTCCAAGATATATGATGGCACGGGTTCTATGATGAGTATTTTTTTAGCGGGGGAAGGCAAATAGTTTTGTAGCAGATATTACATTTTCAGCTGCCAGCGTTTTCAGCAGATTGCAAAGATTATCATTTTTGTGCCCCAAAAATAGTTAATGTCAAAATTTAAGTGTCTTATGTTTATGGAGACCTTAGAAAACGATTTGACTATTTATTTTAAGTGAATGGTGTATATAATTAATTTTACAGTGGAATATATTTAATTAATTTATTAGCTCTAACCGATTAAATTTCCCTAAGTTGAGTATTTTGTTTATGTATGTCCCTTAATTTTCAATGTAGTGACCTAAAAAAATATTGCATGAAAAAAATTTCTGTAGATCATAATGCGGTAGATAAAGCATTAACGTGCATCGCTCTCCTACACGGCGGGTCTTACAAAGCTCTAATAGTTTGAGCTATGAAAGTAGCTAGACATTTGCCAACTTGACTCTATTGTCAACATTTCGCTATTTTTTCCATTGAATCGCCATTGTTATTTAGGAAACGGCGTTGCTTGCGAGTATTACAATTTTAACATAAAATAAATTCAACAGAAACTTATATTAATGTATGACACTTTCAGTTATAAATTATTTACAATATTTTAAGCGTCAGAAAACTTTTAACAATGTGTTACTTTTGCTGAGCAGAGATCAGCTTAGGGAGGTATTTTCAAAAATCTACCCTCAAGAGTTTTACGGGGAGTTATAAATATAAAAAAATCCTTTTATCAGCTATTAGATCTACAGACTTAAAATTTAACAAAGGTATTTTTTCTTTCTTTTTTTCTTCAGCTGAGATATGTGAAAAGCTTTTTTGTTTAATTTGCAATTCACTTAAAATTAACTCATTAAAAACTTCTTTATCCTTCAATCTGTGTTGTTTAACTTTTCAGTTCACCCGTGCGAAGAACGGGTATACCAGCTAGTAAATAATAAAGTTGTATATATATCCTGATTTAGATTCGTATATTTTATAAAGTTTAATTCCATTTTGGGATCGTTTAGCAGGGACGTATTGGCGAAATCCAAGTCTTCCTTTTAACAACAATAAACTTTCATCCATTGATATATTTTTTCAGAGTGTAAGCAGACTTGAAATTTTGAATTATTGTATTCAAAACTGGTTGAAGCTTTCCAATTTTTTCGGCATCGCTGCTGGCAATTGCCTGTCTAAAAAAATCCTATCACCGCGGACGGTGTCGAGAGAATGGGTTTATAGAACAAAGGTGGTGTGATGGACAAGTGTATCCAGATGTTGGACAAGAATCATGGCACCCTTGGTTTCCAGACGGCCCGGGAGTGTACTTGTGTGTTCCGCACGAATAGGACTAGGGAGGCCGAGGGCAGACTTTTGTGGCCGGCCAATGAGAAGGGACGAGAAAAAATATCATAGATGAAATAGATATCAAGAAAAAAGGTATGGAATCTGGTATACATTTGAAGATTATTTCCAGAAACAATATGATGACAGTAAAATTCTTATAACGTGCCCTATACTTTCTAGCTGTGATTGTTAGTTTGTAGGTATATTCACCATATAACACCCACGCCCTTTTTTTACGAAGATACCTGAAATGCACGTGAGCAGTGATCTTATGTTTTGAAGTCCGTTATTCGACTATTATTCCAGGCTTACTTTTAGAATTACAACCCTTTAAGTTTATAAGGAATGCTATTTCTTTTAATATTTCTACATATGTGAAAGTCTGATCTTTTTCTATGCTCATCTTTTTGTTTTTTTTAAAGCTCTCATTTTTATACCTAGCGTATAAAGCGCACCCGTAAATTTCGATCTTATTTTTCGAGTTAAAAGTGAGCAGTATACAACGGATTTAATGGTAAAGTTTATTACTTAGTCTTTGTAGAATGACTGATTTAACTACTTCTCGTTTCAAGAGTGTTCCAAATCTCGTTCCAAATCCTGAGGATAAATTTGCCGTGATGGAATGTTTTGTGAACAATCCTAGCGAATATATGCGTGCATTAACTCCCACTCGATTCAGAAATAGTAATAACTAAAAAAATTTTCATGAACCGTTGAATTTTAAACTATGTTAGAGCAGTCACTTTTTTTCATTTGTCTATTTTTCAGACTTGTCTGACTTGGTGGAGATACTCTCCACCAAAACCTTTTTACCTTCCTTTTAAAAATTGGAGTTTTACATTTAATTTGATTTGTATATTTCATTGTATTTTTAATATATTTCATGTATGTATGTATGCATGCATGCATGCATATATGTGTGTACTTTTAAAACATATATTTTTACAATTATACGACTTTTATTTTAACAAGTGTTTGGCGCAGCTTGGCCAAAGTTGGCCCTTGCGCCACTAAACCCCACATTCACTTCACTTCGGTTTCAACTGAAAACTTACATGAGTCTGTCCCTAATGAATCTAATAGTGAACATTCTACTGCAGCTGAAGCCCTACAAATTGTAAAACGAAAATCAAGAAATAGAAGAAAACGCTCAAATACAGAAACCAGATATCGAAATAAAAAGGGTTCCACATAGATCTCGAAATGCAACACCTACAGAAATAACAACTGATGACAAGGATATGATAACTTACGACATGGAGGAGGAGGAACTTGAGCAAGATCCTTTCATTCTTCCTGAAGGTTATTTACGTGCATTAACTCCATCCCGATACAGGAACTATAGAGAATAATTTTTATAACATGTATTATCTAACCTTGTTTTAAACTAACCTTTGTCTTTTTCAATGCTTTTATCTCAAGATATGGTTTGACTTGGTGGGGGATTCCCCACCAAATTTTGTTTCTTTAAATCATTGAAAACGGTTTTAAGTGATTTGAAATTTAATTTTTTTTTTTTGTAGTGTAATGATTTTTACATATTTTTTACAACATTTTAAATTTCTTAACAAATGTTTGGTGCAGCATAGACTAGATTGGCTCTTGTGCCATTAAACCCCACACTCACTCACTCACCCGCCTGTCTTGTAGTTCCAGGTGGTGCCTGGATGGGATCCTGCATTGCAGAGCGGGGGGCTCTCCCGAGGCCACTACTGGTTGCTGAATCAACCCTGCCAAACTGGTCCTCTGAAAATCAAAAGGGGTACACCTCCTCCTTTCTAAAAAAAAATTCAAAATAAATCAAAATAAAAACGCATTTTTTAAAACCCCCAACCCACCCTACCCAACTCATGATGCGCAGCCCATGGATCGTAAAGGCGTCGCGTTACCCACTCTCAAAATTGACAAAATTTCAACGACTGCCAGATATTTATTACTTTAACTTTTGAAAACAATGAAATGTCGAAGGCATCTCCCTTTGCAATACAGAAAGCTCTCATAGGAATAGGTGGTGAACCGAAATCAGTAAAACGATTGCGTTCCGGAGATCTACTAATTGAAACAAATTCTGCTCTTCAAACTAAGTCCTTTTTTCTTGCTAAATCTTTTCTAAATAGTCCTCTAACGATAAGTCTGCACAAAACCCTGAATTCCTGCCGTGGTGTTATTTTCGAACCTGACCTGTTGACAACCCCTGATGGAGAAATTCTGGATGGATTCTCTGATCAGGGTGTGATTGAAGTCAGAAGAATAACAATAAAACAAAAGATAATTCAGTCATTCCAACAAAACATTTAGTTTTAACTTTTAATAGCCCTACTTTACCCAAAACTATAAAAGCTGGATATTTAAACTGTAAAATCCGTCCTTATATTTCGAATCCTTTGCGCTGTTTTAAGTGTCAAAGGTTCAGACACTCTCAAACTGTCTGTCGTGGACAATTTACGTGCTCTAGATGTGCATCTGATGGACATGCCTCCTCAGAATGCACTGTAGAGCAGAAATGCGTCAATTGTTCACTGCCTCATTCCGCTGATTCGAAACTATGTCCCAAATGGAAAATAGAAAAAGAGATACAAACAATTAAAACCAACAAAAACATATCCTATATTGAAGCCCGAAAATTTATAACCCCACAACCATCTCAAACTTACGCTCAAGTTGCTAAATCCATAACTGTTAATAGTTCCTCACAAACAGATGAAACGACTACAAAAATAGTGCGCCCACCTTTAAAATTACTACAAACATTAATAACCATTTCGAACATAAAATTGTTTTGCTTGATATTTGGCATCGCAGGGTTGCCCTGATAAGGATAAAAATAGAACCTTAGATAAAATAAAACCTTACATATATCTATAGATCATTTGCAAAAAATTCTTTCTACCAATTTTAGACTCATACGCCACTTAGATGTTTCTTGCACTACTCAATTCAAATTACAAAACTAAACATAACAAATCATCTAAGAAAATTGAAAATTTCTAACGCATTCCTTAAAGATATCTCCAAATTTTTTTAAAACAATGGTAGGTATATCTCAGGCCTAAATGTTTTATCTACAACATTGAAGTTTTTTGAGAGATTTACTTGATGCTAACCTCGATTTACGAAATAAATTAGCATTGTATTCATTTTAGAATTACACAAATCGTTACCCACGTATAGAAGTTTGTTACTATCTCGTATGTTATTGACTTGTGCAAGCCAACTTTCCTAAACTAGGATGAACAATAGGATTGTTTCAATTAAGACTTTTTGACGATTCCTTTCTACAATTTCGATCAATAAACCCAGAATCATAGGCCCGCTCTTATTTTCTATTTATATGGATGTGTATTGTAATTGAGTGCTCTTTCAAGACGATGCTGCGTGCAAGTTCACTCGGACCTCTATTTAACAAATTCGATAAATCACGAAAAAAAATCTTTTTTTGAAAATATGTTAAAAGTTTCATCTTCTCACTACAGACCAAGATGTTCCCAACCATTCAACCACCTACAACAATTTAATAACTGTAGCAAAAACTATTCCTACAAAATCCAGTCAAATTGTAGCTCTATTCCAGATTCAATAGTTCAGGAACAAACCCTACTCATCACCTCCAAGAATGCTGTCTAAAATATAAAGTCAATGAACTGGAAACTTTTATTTATAATTAGAACCTAGATATTATCACACACACACACACTATTCAAGAAATTAAAACTTCCACCCTGTTATCTTATTGCAATGGCAAACTAAGTAGCTGATCGCACATTGGAGACGGCAATTAAGTTTTCAAAAAAAATACTCCTCTTCAAATTCAAGAAACCACTGCAATAGTCAGAGAAAAGATGAAAAACCAATCACACTATAATCTCAGCCTACAAGCCTCCATGCTTCACTCTCAAAAATCAAGACTATCCCTTATTTTGAAACAAATAATACCACTACTAAGTCAAGATTGCAATACTTCGCATTTGATGGAAGTATGAAAGGAGTGCTTTTCTTTGAATTAATTAACAATAACTAAACTATCACCTTGGGCATCTACTCTCTAAGCAATCTGAATTACTCAATAGATAAGATACAATTTTTTAAATATTGATAGTAGACATCACACTGCACAAATCAATTTTGAACCGAAAATTCCACCTTGGACATTACTCCTAAGCTATCTGAATTACTCAATAGATAAGATACAATTTTTTTTAAATATTGATAGTAGACATCACACTGCGCAAATCAATTTTGAATGGAAAATTCTACATTATTCCTTAAAATAATTTTCTGCCAATCATATTTTCAAGTTATTAATTCTAAGATTCAGCAAATATTTTATGAGCGAATCACATAGCCTCAAACAAACATTTAGTGACTTTAGTAGCAGTTTCTTCACATTGAGCAGACACCTAATAACCATCTTTTAAAAAATGTTTACACTTTACACTAAAAACACCAAATTATTGTACATCACTTTCATTGCAATGTTTGCATATTTGAACTCAGTGTATAGAAAGAGTGTAATTTTTAATTAAGGAGTCCAATTGTGTCAAATGTTATTTTTGTACACAAAAATTTTAATTTTCTTTTTAATATAACGTTTAAAAATTTGAATTAACTTTCTACATGTTTTAATATAATGATAATTAGAAAAAAATTACATATGTTTCTGCTCTAAAAAAACTGAAAGTTAGCAAATAAAGATGCTAATTAAAGGCAGTTTTCATTCACACATGAATTTAAAATACATTTACTATTGTACTTTGCTATATGGATTCGCAGTAACTTAATTTGACTCCTGTAATTAGCAACTGGTATACGAATTGTCATCTGAATTTCTGCAAAAATTTTAGCTTTTGCAATGCTTTTTTACAAAATTTTGCTCTATCATTCTGTCTTTTTATTTTCTCCAACTTATTGTGGATAATCAAAGAGTAGCATCAACTTGTGGTAAAATTATGAAATACTAGAGCGTGTCTAGCATACCAAAGCTGTATTACATTAGAACTTTTTCACAGGTCAAATGTAGTTATACTGAAACATAAAAGGAAAAATAATTGATATTAAAATCTTGGGAAAGTGTATTTTACAGTTAAGATATTTTGACCAAAACAACTGAGTAAACTCTCTCTATATAAAGATTCTTTGCTTGGATTAGGTCTTGATATAATGTTGAAATGTTCAAATTGCGATTTTATTGCTCCCTTTAACTAAAAAAAAAAGTTAAGTAAGCTAAGTTCTATAAATTTACAGTCTAGAGCAGCGGTTGATTGCCGCAGTCAACCAAGATTTTGAACATTCCTCCCTGACTTAATATTCTTGATCCAAATACAAATGCTAGAAGTTTTCTCATTGGGAACTATTTAGTGATCTAGTCTTGTTTGGTACATCTTTCAACAAGGTCCATCAGTCTGTAAAAGTTGGAAATCTCAACCTTACAAGAGACTCCACACCCTAGTTTAGAAAACACTGGTCTAGGGGACTTTTATCTACCAAAAATTGTGTGCCATGCTGAATATGTTGCATATAACAAAATGAGCATACAGATTGTGCAAAAGAAAAAAACTTCACTGTCACATTAATGACTAAAGATGTTATGGATAAACGTGCTTCTGAAGAGAAACATATTGTTAAAAAAATTCATAACAGTGATTACAGAATGTGATACTTCTATATATGGACTTGTTACTCAAAATAGCATTTATAACAACAAAGCAATGCATGGTGCCATTATAGCAGTATATTTCAATAGATGTCTTAGTTATCAAAAATCTATGCATGGAGTGTCTAAGAAGAAGTAAGTCATTAGAAAATAATATACAGAAAAAGTATAGGTATATTGCTGTGAAACATATAGTAACACTGGTGTCATCACAATACTAGAGCGAAGCCTATGAAAGCTATATTACATAAGAACTTTTTCACAGGTCAAATGTAGTTATACAGAGACATAAAAGGGAAAAATAATTGATTTTAAAATCTTGGTAAAGTATATTTTAGTTAGATATTTTATCCCAAACTGAGATAACTATATATAAAGATTCTGCATTTGGATTACGTCCCAATATAATGTTGAAATATTCATATTGCGATTTTATTTATCCCTCTAACTGCAAAAAAGTTAAGCAAGCTAAGTCCTATAAATTTACAGTCTACAGCAGCCGTTGATTGCTGCAGTCACCAAGATTTTGAACATTTCTCCCCGACTTAATACTCTTGATCAAAATACAAATGCTAGAAGTTTCTTTATTGGGAACTATTTTGTGATCTAGTCTCGTATGGCACATCTTTCAACGAGGCCTTTCAGTCTGTAAAAGTTAGAAACCACGACATTACAAGAGACATCGAACCAGTTTAGGAAACACTGGTCTAGAGAACGCTTATGTGCCAAAAGTTGTGTATCATGCTGAATATGTTGCAAGCAACAAAATGAGCATACAGATTGAGCAAAAGAAAAAAACTTCACCACTGTCACATTAATAGTTAAGGGTGTTACAAATAAACCTGCTTCTGAACAGAAACATATTTTTAAAAAAATTCATAACCGTGATTACAGAATGTGACACTTAGGTATATGGCCTTGTTACGAAATAGCATTTATAACAATGCAAAGTGCTATTATAGCAGTATTTTTCAACAGATGATCTAGCTCTTAAAAAATCAATGCATGGAGTGTCCAATAGGAAGTAAGTTCACTGGAAAATAGTATACAGAAAAAGTATAGGCATATTACAGTGAAATATATAGTAACACCTGTGTACATGAAGTGTGATAAAAAATATTGAAGAAAATGCCCACCGTAAAAACACAACATATGAATTTAAAATATGTTCATGATAATAAAAAAAACCTTTAAATTAATGATTTGAAATGACATTCTTTTTATATACAAAATAAGCACACAAAAAAATCCAACAAAAGAAATTTTAAAAAAATGAGAGTGAATACAAAAAGCTTAGTAGTTTTAATTACTATAAACTTAAAAACCATTTCAAAAATAAAAAATGCAGCTTAAATATTTTTTTCCAGAATCTGTATTTTGTAATTTTCAAATGATCTCAATAACCAATAGATACTAGAATAAATTTCGCACAAATATTTATAATGGATTAAAGCTAAAAAAATGAATGATTCATTGTAAAAAGTTGCAAATTTTATTTCCTTTTATTACCATCTGCTCAATCTAAAAAAATTTTCATTGTGATTAGTTTTTTCGAGCTAGATTTTTTTTATCTCCAACAATATCAACTACTACACATTACTTTCTTACAATCAAATCCTGTTATACTCGTCATACAATGTTGAGATGTAAAATAATGAATCAATGTTTATGAAAGAATGCTTTGTGGTAAATTCCTAGTTTCGCCCACCCCCTTGGCGAAGAATTTTTTGATCCGCGCCAAAATGGCGCCAAAGCGCAATTTTCAAATTCATACCGACGACGTTCAAAGAACGGAAAATGTCAATAACCATAAAAAAATAAAAACAACTGAAATTGAACAGTTCAGCGAAGCAAAATAAAATTGAAAAAATTGGTAAAACCTCTCGGCAAAACATGTACCAATCAACCACGGTATTTTTATTCACTCACACATCTTTCACAGCAATTTCATTCATTGACTTTCCAAAAAAATGTGTGACGCGTTAAAATTAAAATATCACACACTTAAATGACTCTTAGAGAACCACGTACCTTTTCTTATACTCTTGCATACATCATGCGGATTCTCTCCTCCTTTTGTACGGCATCTCCATTCATACCCATCAATCGTTCCCTTCCTTTCTCTCATAACCATGTTTTTTCCACATTTAGGACATTCATACCTGCTAGAAATTAAATTTTCATGCATACACCATTCAAGCAAATTCATTTGTCCCCTTTCTTCCAAAACAGCAAAAAAAGAAATAGTTAAATATTCCATTCGGCTACTCATTCTGAAAAATCGGTACACACACGAATTCTATAAAAAGATCGTTCAACCGTGCAAAAGAAGGAAATGGTTAAATTTTTTGACGTCAATGTTAAACTTATTACGGATGCATCAAAAATTCAATAGATTTTGAACTTGTGAGTAATGTAAGGTCACAAATGTAATTGTTACCTATGTGTTTGACTTTTACTTTGAGAGGGCATACAAAAGCCTTCAAAATGTTTCAATTTGTGTAATAAGTTACCGTTAACATTTTCTCCTAATCAAACTAGGGATTGCAAAAAGTCCATTTTCAATATTCAACCGAGATAAACATAACCAGACAAGTTAGCAGTTCAAATCGTTATCCTCATTGTACATAATGTACAAAAGGAACTTGTTTTGTAAATTTAATCCTTCTTTTACAAGATAGTTTACCGATCATAGCAGATGTTATGACTTAGCACAAACGTACCGCTTGGCAAAAAACATTAGCAATCCAACATCTTCAAGAAAAAAAATAATAAAATCAACTACAGTGAAAAGTACATTATGTTCGAAGAAATGTGTAGACAGCACTTCAGACTAGATTAAATAACACTGGACACCATCTTCTGAAACAGCAATCTCATCTTAAACAGCTAAAAATTGAAGTGCCACGTGCTTAGGATTCAACCCGAGTATTCACAGGATCGACAATATACCACAGTATCAAACGCATAATAGAACAATTAAAGTCACAAAATAACCTCTTTTGGATGAGATTAAACAGTCAATCCTTTAAGTATGTTTTTTTTTTACGTTTAAGTATATTTTAACTTGGATACAAAACAAAATGCGTAACCACGCAACACAAGCGATGAATGCTTTAACTAAAGATCTACGTAATATAAGGAGTTGAGCTGTAGCTGGCTGCTGAGATGCAACAAAAATACAGCCACGCTATCCGATGAATCAGCTTGGAACAACACCTTATAAAATGACACTTTGAAAATGAGCAGGAGGACATTAGTCTTGAATTTTTCTAAACTTAAAAATAATAAACTCTACGTCTTTTGTGAACTTATTTCACCAAAAAATCAATAGAAAAAAAAGAAATAAAAAAATCTTAATGGAGAACACAGAAATTTATCAACATGCAACGGAATGTTATGAAAAACAGAAATGTGAGCTTAAAGCCAAAATGAAGGCTTAAAAAAGGGAAGAATTTAAATTTTACGCTTTCAAGTATAAAAGAAACTCGCTTTATTTCCTTAAGAGTGCTTAGATAATAGGAGCTGAACAGCGGATATGCAATACTAGATTTCCAATGGCAACAAATAGTAAGAAAAATTATGTGTACTGTTCGGTTCACATTGAAATTTAACTACCTTTTATCATAATTACCTTTGTTTATAAGAATGACAAATATTTCGATTTATGTGAAATTTAGTTTCTACGTTTAAAATTAGTGTTAATAACTAGAGAATTAAACGATTTCAATCAATATTTTAAAATATTTATTGCACACATATTCATTAGGAACATGGCCTAAAAAATTTTTTAATTTAGGTTAATTTTGAATAACATAAATAAAACTAAAAAATAATAAACATTGGACTATAAACATGAAAGTACCATATTTTTTGAGGAAGAAGTTATTCACTGGCGTTGGTAGTCCTAATTAGGCCTGTATCAAAATTTCAAGAACGCCCTATTTTGAGTCTCCTTAACATGTTCAAGATTTGCTTGCTTTTATATATTGGGGCCCGGTATCATTGATACGGCATTATCTACACCCCTGAAGTTATTACTAATATATATACTAATTTGTATTGTTATTTTAGCATTATTCAATTACGAACTGCCTGAGCGAGAAACTCAGTTTGGTACTTATGTGTCACTCTTGACTTTAAATAAAGTAAAAATCACGATTTTCCTTTTATAAGGCAGTGGACATTCCTATAAAAAAACATAACCTATATATGTTCTGTCGGCCGTTCCATACTTGTTGCTCAGATAGCGCTACGCTGTGTCAAAAAGTTTTTCTTGTATGTTGCAAATTTTTACTTGCACTAGTTTGCATTTGAATTGAATCTAATAAAAATAAAACGAAGTAATTTTCTTCTAGACTTACAACTACAAAAATGTATAGTCTTGCACAATTTTTTAACTGGTATAAAAAGTTTTACAAATTCGATCCAAATGCCGCTTAGACAGGAGTCCGGTTGGTCCTGCCATTGGGACAAACCGACCTTAAGCAGACTTAAGTTAGCTACTGGTTTCTAAAAACTCTTCATTTTTAAATTTAGTGACACATTTGCTAAAAATGTCTTCTGTGAGAGTGTTATAATGCTTTAGTTTTCTTCACCGAAATACGTTTATATTAATTCAAAAGCCCGCTATCGAATTTCAAGCAGTACACTTGTTTCAAACGCGTTTTCAAACAAACTAAGGTAGTTTTGTTCATCAGATGAGTGCCATTAAAATTATTTGTCTTGAATAGTGTAGCTGGAAAGAAGTTCATATAAATTTCAGATTACAATCACATGATATACTCGAAGAGAATTAACTTTCAATAATTTACTTTAACTAATGTATTGCATTTTTTTTATAAAGATTTTCTCATTTTTATTTGAGTTCAGTGGTACATAGAAGAGGGTGGGGTCAAGAACCCCCTTCCCCAACATTTTTGTTTATATTATACCTGGAAAATCAGCACTTGCTAAGAGGATCGGAGGAAGGTGTTCGGTTGAAAGGTTAAGGTGGTGTATTCATTTCCTCAAGTCTTAACAGGTTGTATCATTCTTTTTTTATTTTTGGTTCCCTTTTCAGAGCAAGGGGGTTTTTTTTCCTACTTTTGGTTCTGTTTTTTGGTAATTTTCCAATTTCTATTATTCTCTGGTTTTTTGATTTGAAAAAAGACTCAAGCTGAGTCGCTCTAGATTCATCGTCTCTAATGTTGAACAACCCTTAATCGATAATATTTTAACAATGGAAACAGGATTTTCAAAATTTTTCAGATCTTCTCTGAGGGACGCGGAAATTATTCTTCGAGCTGGACAAAGAATTATATCCGAAATCAATATCTTGGTTGAAAATGATCAAGGATCCTCTCAGATTCCAAAGTCTAACCCACAGCTTTTAAATGCAGAAATAAAGTAAAAAATTGCTCGTCATGAAAACATAAAAAGTATGTCTTTTACTCATAATGGAAAGATAAGGTTCTCTACGCTAGACCCAGTATGTGCAGCACAAATACTCTCTTGAGAAAATTTCCAATGTGTCCGTTAAAACGAATATTCTTTGGGAGGGAATCACGTCAAGATTCCTTATTTATGAAATACCACTCGATATATCTCTGAATGAGATAGCAAAAGAGCTACAAGAAACTAATAATTTTGAAATAATAGAGATGAGAAGATTTATTAAAACTGGTTCGCAGCAACAATTCTCACCATTATTAATTACAATACTCGGGACAACTCTACCAGAAACTGTGAAACTGTGGCTCATCAATCATCGAATTCAAAATTTTATCGATAAACCCAGACAATGTACAACATGTTTTAGTTTTCTTCATTCTACTAGATTTTGCCAAAAAACTGCAATATGTATCAACTGTGGTGATTCACATTCTGGACAATGCTCTAATAACTCAAGATGCATAAATTGCAAAGGTGATCACCCAGCTAACTCATTAAATTGCCCCGAATATATAAAAGAAAAAAGATATTAGAATTGAAATGTGAGCAACATCTTACATTGGGAGAAGCGCGAAGAAGGTTCGGGACAATAAAAGGACATCTTATTCTGCAGTAATCCAGACTAATACAGTTAATCTAGATATGCAAGACTATCTGGAAAAAAACTTGAAAACATGCTAACATCTTTTCAAGCAATATTAGAAAAAGCAAACCACTTTAATTATGGAAGCTTTTCAAAAAACAATGGAGTCTGTACTTTCTCACCTTAGCAAGATTTTGAAATGGGGAAATCAAGTCACTCCCCATTGCGGAAAAAAAAAGCTGTTGGTAATAAATCCTCAATCCGTAAAACACGCGCTTCTAGTGAAAGCGACGCATCCAATAACATGGACAGGGGATAATTACGGAAGTAAGATGGGTTTTTTTTGTAACTATGTTTCTTTTATTCAAGTTTTTTTGTTTTGGGGGCTAATTATTGTCTTCATTAGTTTGGTTTTCTTTCCTCAAAGGGAGGATAGTTTGTTCTAGTTAATTTTTTTTTTTTTTTTCTTCAGTATTTATGAATATAATTCAATGGAATTATAGAGGCCTCAAAAATAAATTCATTTGGTTAAATATCCCTCCCTTTTCTGAAGAAGATATCTGGGTTTTCCAAGAAACTTTTTATCAATTCACGATAATATAAATCTTCCAAATAAAATCATTTTTAGAAAAGATAGAGAAGACAGATCAGGTGGTGGTTTATTAATTGCTGTTCCTTCCAATATTTCTGCACAACAGGTTCCTATACAGATTCAACAAACCAGAGAATTAGAAATCCTCACAATTAAAATACATGTTCGAAATATTTCATTTTATATTGTAAATATTTACGCTCCACGGTGATTTAATATTATATAATAATCAAATCTTTTCTCGAATCCCTGATGGCTCCTATGATTATTTTTGGTGATTTTAACCTTCATCACCCGATGTGGGGATCGGATCACATTTCAAGGTATAGTAATGAATTCGTTGAATGGATTAATGATTCTAATTTGGTTCTTAACACGACTGTTCCCACCTATAGAAGTTCAGCAGATGCAACATCATTGATAGATCTCACAGTTTGTTCTTCAAGCATATCTGGATACTGCAATAGTTATGTTTTAGATTGCTCCTTTGAAAGTGATCATAGTCCAATTATTACAGAGCTTTCTCTCCTCAATTCAAATAAACGAATTTTTAAAAAGTAAACTGGCAAGCAGTTATGAACCAAACGCATTTTATTTTTAATAATCCTGAAGTTAATTCTGAGAATCTTTCTGATAAGATATCGCAAGTCATTGCTAATAATATTAGGGAAATTAAAGTCTCGAATAGATCCTTCCCACCATGGTGGAATAGTACGTGTTATAAATTATGTAAGCTTAAAAAAATATTTAGGAAAAGAGCTATTAAAGAAATTTCATCTGAATTATGGATCAGATATAAACAATATGCGAGCAAGCTTAGATTCTACATTAAGAATGCCAAAAGAATGTACTGGGACAAGATATGCAATAATATTTCTAATCCCAAGATGTTTTTTAATATTCTGAAAAAATTTTCAACATTTACTGACACGGATCAAAAACTTAATATTCTTCAGCTTAATAATAGGTTTATCACTCATCCTCAATTGCAAGCAGATATGTTTGCAGATTATTTTGCATCTAAAAATGCCTATCATGAACCGCTTCCTTTGGATTTTCTCTACGACAAAAATAACATTCTTAATAGACCATTCCATATTCTTGAATTGCATAGTGCAATAAAAAATTCAAAATATACAACTCCTGGGGCGGATCATGTTACAGCAATTTTCTTTAAAAATCTTGATCAGGGTCAACGGGATGTAATTTTAAGATATTTCCAAAAATTATTTGATAATGCAATCGTTCCAGATTCTTGGAAGCATGCAATCCTTCTCCCGATTCCGAAACCTTGTAAAGATAAAACTAAGATATCTTCCTACAGACCAATAGCTCTGACTTCTGTATTTTCAAAAACTTTTGAGAGAATTTTGGCTAATAGGATTTCTTACTATTTAACTAAAGAAAGAAAACTTCATCCCCAACATTATGGTTTCGTTCCTTTCAAAGATAGCAGAAGTGCTACTTATCTGGTACATAAAGCAATAATGAATGCAAAATTACAGAAATTTTTTTTGTAGGAATAAGTTTAGACATTAAAAGTGCATACGACTCTGTTTATGTGGATGGTCTTATTTATAAATGTTTACAAATTGGTATAACAGGAAATATAGCAAATTGGATTCATAAATTTCTCACATCTCGATCCTTCCAAATAAAATGGAGGGGTTATTTTTCTCCCAAAAAACTTGTTCCGCAAGGCCTAGCCCAAGGCAGTGTCCTATCTCCTATTTTGTATACTATCTACATGCATGATATTTTTGAAACCTTAGAATCGGAAGTTGAATGCCTGGTTTATGCTGACGACATTTTTATATTTTGCTCTCATAAATCCCTTGCTGTTATTTGCAAAAAACTACAAAATACTCTGGAAAGAATTTTCCAGTGGTGTAAATATTGGAAATTAAATTTAAGCCCAGAGAAATGTACAATAGCTGAATTATCAAATAAAAGAAATTATACTCTTCCTAATATTTTGTTGGCTGGATTTCCCCTACAATGGCAAACTTCTATTAAATATTTAGGAGTTTTTTTTTCTAAACGTTGTCAAAATTTATATATTAAAAATCAACTAAGCAGTAAAGCTTGAAAAGGATCAATGCACTAAAAGGTATGGCATATAAACACTATGGGCCGAGATCAAGAGATCTCATTAATTTAGTCAATAACAGCATATATGCAGTGTTTTTTATTATATCTGTCACATAATAAATAAATGGTCTGAAAATCAATTAAAACCTTTTAATGTTATCCAAACAAAAGCCCTCCGAATAGCATTAGGTCTCCCTCAATGGACCTCAAATATTGTGCTACTAAAGTTGGCTGGTCAAGAGATTTTGTCAGAAAAAAATTAGAAGATTGGCAAACAAGTTCTTTATTACACAAATATCCAATAGTGATTTATCTCCTCTTTATTGCAACAACCCAGAGGCAATGAATCTTAATGTTTTAGAAGATAAAAATTATATCCTTAGTGTGCTGCAAGATTTAAATATTGGTGGTGATCAAATTATTTCAATTCCCAGATTAATTACCTTTTTCGACCTTCCATGTAAAATTTATACCAATAGGTTTAAATTTCAAGATAAAAATCTACCGATTCCTGCAATAAGTGTTTTATTTGATGAAACGGTCGAACGGGAATTTCAGAAGTTTTCATTATAGCTACTGATGCTTCAAAAAATGACCAAATTACATCGATAGCAGGTATATCAAAAAATTCTTCATTTGCTTACAGGATCCACCATTATAACTCCATTTTTTCTGCAGAAACTTTGGGCATTTGTCAAGCTTTAGATGATCTGGTGGAATCTAATGTAAATTTACTTGTTTTATCAGATAGTCTTTCGGTTCTTTCTGCACTTCAAAATTTCTCGATCAAATCCAATAAGGTAATTCTTAGACTTGCAAACAAAATTTATATGCTATCTACGTTAACCAGTTAATTCTGCTTTGGACTCCGGGACACTCGAAAATTGTTTGGAATGAGCAGGCGGATAATCTCGCAAGATCGGTCACGGAGTCCAATGTTTACATTGACTAGATTGCTTCAGACGACATTCATAAAAAATATATATCGAAATAGAATTCAAAAAATCAATGAAACATTTTACTCAAGCAAATATTTTGAAAAATTGGGAAATATTCCAACCATTGATATCATTTCAAAGTGGACAGAGAATCGAAGAGAAGAAATCTTAAGCACTTGAATCTTCAGTAAAATGATTATTAACTGAAATATTTTGACATCTACTAATTTTTAAGAAACATCTGTCTTAGGAGATCATAGCCTTTGTTGCTCCATATCCCACAAAACCTGAACTGAACTGAACTCCAGGCCTTCGCCATAGATTTAATTTACAGGATAATGCAATGTGTATTACATGTAAACGTATAAATGATTTGGACCACATTATATTAAATTGTATTAGATATACTAAGCATATCGTAATAATCTCTGGTCTATTCTTCGTATTGATCCACATTCCACTATTACATTTAGAGATGTTTTGGAAAGGGCAATGAATAATAAATCAACTTTCAGAGTTTTTTTAAAGGGAATGAAATTTTTCAATATCTACTAATCTATTAGGATTTGTCTTGTCTTGTCTTTTTTTTGAGGGATCATAGCCTGTGTTGCTCTATATCCCCTTCAACCTTTCAATCATTCAATCAAGCACTTGCTAAGCAGGGCTTAGAGCAATATGTATATTTTGTCAGAGCCATACACAGACCTCTCTTATGGGAGGGTTTACTTTCTAAAAACATGTACATGAAGGCACCGAAAGGTAATCTGCATGGTAAATTTTTTTAAATGTTGATGTGTGTGGGGGGGGAGTGAACCCCTAATCCCTTGTGTATGCCTCTATTTTATATTTGATAAAATTTAATTATCTAATGAAAATTCATATCATTCTAGGTGCATGTGCAGGAAAACTTGCTTGTAAAATTTGTCATGTGTACATTTGATGAAAAAGTAGAGAAGTACTTCTTGACAAGTGAATATTCCATTTTCAAAATATATATATTTTTTATTTGCATGTTCATGATATCTTTCATTTGAACAAAATTGGTATAGTTTACATATAATTATAATATGTATAAATTATTTAAAATCCTGTATTTTTAATGTTTACATACCAGTATTTTAATATTTAACCCTATGTAGGCCTATCATGAAAATTCAGTTTTTAAGGCTGCCTTAGCCAAATATCAAACTTGGAATACATTTTCAAGTCGAAAAAATCTGTTCCCCTTCATATAAATTCTTGAACATTGCAATGTGCTGTTGTGTTTATTACATAGTTCTCCTAAAATTTAGAAGGATTCAAGTATATTATGAATTATACAGTGGGCCACAAAAGTGTTCATGCACTTGCAATTTCTTATAAAATTTAATGTTTTCGACTAATAAAAATAATATATTGTAATTTTTTTATAATATCTGCAACTTATTCTTAATGGAATAACATAATATTTTTTTAAAAATAGTATAACTATTTTTTTAAAAAATTAATTATCAAAAAGCTACTAAAAAATTATGCCACAAAAGTCTTAGTACACTTAACAAAAATCTCAACATAGCTTTGAATATTGTATTTCTTTCTTAATTTAGTACTTAGTAGGATATCTTTTAGTGTCCACAACAACTTTTAAACGTCTTGGTATAGATTTAATCAGTTTTTTGTAATTTCTACATTTATTTTCCACCATTCTTCTGTGATTATTGTTTTTACTTGACATTTTGTGTTTATTTTTGTCACGTTTTCTTTTTTTTTTACATCAGAATCTCGCCAAATATGTTCTACCGCGCTAAATAAAGTGATTGGGAAGGTGTTTTCATAATTTGGGGACAGTTATAGAAACACCAGTGTCGTGCCATGGTGTCATTACCATGTTAAAAATTTAAGTAGTCTCCAATATCCGAATTTTGGGCCAAAAATTTAAAATAATTAAATATAGCTCATGATTCATAATACCTTGAAAAAATACCAAATTAATTAATTATGAGGCCAATTTACACTGCCCGAACACCTTCACTTCCATGCTGATGCATGAAAGTGAAGTACTGCTTCTTCCACATAAATTCATGGGATTAAACTCCTTATTTTTTCATTTACAAGCAATTATAGGCCCATCAGAACCAAAAATGTTGAATTGTCTGCCATTCCAATCAATATTCTGTCAATTTTGAATTTTCTGAAACTTAATCCCAAGAATCTAGTTGGATCAATAAAATATGGAGGTAGAAGTGTTCTTGCATGGGGGTGTAAATCGGTAGGTAACTTGGTATTTTTTGTTGATATTGTGAATCATGAACTCTATTTAATTATTTTAAAGAGAAATTTTTAAATTTTCCTCCCGAAATTTGGATATTGGAAACGACTTCATTTTTTAACAGAATAATGATGTCAAGTGCACTGCTCTCATTATACGCCACTGGTGTCTCTTTAACGGTCCCCAAATTATGAAAAAACCTCCTCAATCACTTTATTTAGCCCAGTAGAACATATTTAGTGAGATTCTGATGTAAAAAAAAAAAGAAAACGTGACAAAAATAAACACAAAATGTCAAGTAAAAACAATAATCACAGAAGAATGGTGGAAAATCGATATAGAAATTACAAAAAACTGATTAAATCTATATCAAGACACTTAAAAAATGTTGTGGACACTAAAAGATATCCTACTAAGTACTAAATTAAGAAAGAAATGCAGTATTTAAAGCTAAGTTGAGATTTTTGTTAAGTGTACAAAGACTTTAGTGGCTTAATTTTTTATTAGTTTTTTTTGTGTGTGATTATTAATTTTTTAAAAAATAGAGTTATACTATTTTTAAAAAGATAATTATATTATTCCTTTAAGAACAAGTTGCAGATATCATAAAAAAAATTACAATTACAATATATTAATTCTTATTAGTCGAAAACATTAAATTTTATAAGAAATTGCAAGTGTACAAACACTTTTGTGACCCACTGTATATGAATTTTGTGTAATGAATGCTTAAAATAGTGCTCATCCAGATATAAATTATTTACAATACATTAATATTACTTTCTGTTATATTCATTTTATGCTAAAATTGTAATATTTGCAAGCAATGCTTTTCTTTACATTATAATGGTGCTTTAATGGAAACTTAGCAAAAGGTTGGCAATTGAGCCAAGTTGGCATCATTATTAGTAACCACGTTGGGAACTTGGAGATCATATGAATTCTTCTGGAAACCACTGGAGAAATCTGTTAATATCATCATCTTATGACATAAGCTAATCTTGAAAGATCCATGTAGCCTATAAATGTAAATACCTTGCTAAAACTGAGTTAGTATTCTTTTGACCATTGAAGAATTAACTATGGATCAGCTGCTTCTATCGAGCGAGTGCATGCAGGTAATTTAATCTTTAAATATTTGTATTTTAGACACTGATGCTTGTGTTTAAGCACTGTAGAAGGTGTTAAGGCCTTCTGGGATTTATTTTGAGTTTTGTTGCTTTATCCTGCATTTTAAGAATTGTTTTTCAACAATAAATTTTCATTACTCCTGAAGAACTGTTTTGCTCTTTGAAACTGATAGCATAACATCCTTGAACCCTGATCTAAGTAACAATGCATAATTTTTCATTTGAACACACTAAGTTTGAAATCCATTTAGTAATACAATAAAGGAAATGAAATATGGAATATGTTTTGTGATAAAAAGAGTAGACTGACTCATGCACACACAAATGAGTAGCATAACAAAATATTCTACTGCCTGCAGACTGGAAAATTGGAATATATTTATTTTTTAGCAGTTTTCTATCACAAAATGTATTCTGACTTGGAATCCTGTTTTTTAACATTATACAAAGACACTCTTAACTCATTTTTCCTTTTATTTTATACAAAGTAAAGATTCCTCAGTAATCAGATGTTTTTTTTTTTTTTTTTTTTTGTATTTGAAAAATGAAAAGCATTTTTTGTACTCTATTAAAAGCATACATAAGAAATTATTTGTGTTTTCCATAGCTTTTAACAAATTATGAATTTAGGGAAGTTTATAAACTAACTATAAATTTATGTTTTTAATTCTATTAATCACAGATATATCAATGTTTACATTCTTTCTTCATTTGAATGTTAAGTTTATTTTTGTTTTATTTATATTCAATTCCTACTGTTAACTCTTTCTCTCTCTCTCTCTCTCTCTCTATATATATATATTTAACATTTTAATTTACCTTTAATTTTAACATTCTTCAATCAATAATATTATTTAAATGTTTCTAGGATTCATTTATATTTTCCACTAATATTTATATCAATATATATTTATGATTTTTTAAAAGTATATATACTTATATATATAAACTTTATATTATTCTATCATAATTTAACTTTATGCGGAACTGTTTTCCCTTTTGTATTTGGCAGGAAACATAACCAGTTGTTACACTCCCGAAGTAAGTCTTACTATCTACGTTTTGCATCAAATTTAAATCTATACTGTGAATACTAGTAGGCTATAATTTTATAATTATATTTTATTAGTTTAGTGGTTTTATTATAATATTTAAATTCCTCCAAATGTTATTCTTTCCTTTCCTCTTGATATGTAGTATGACAAACTACAGGTGAAAGTTGGCTAGCCCTAAAACTTGTTTAAACCTGCAATCCTGGTTCCTAAGGCCAGGAGTTTGTTATTGTACTATCGTGCCTATTTCTTCCTATTTAGTATAGTTATCTTAGGTTCTATAACTATCTGTGTATTTATATATTTTGGATTATATATATATTTATTTATAGATATATTTCTCTTGTTCAAATTTTCAATCATTAATAAAATACTTTCTATTCTTCCAATCAAGTTCAAATACATTTTTTAAAACTTGTATTGGATAACACTTAATGATAATACAGTTTTTTCGAATATTAATTAACTTAATTTAATTGGTTACCAATTTTGATGCCAGATTGTCTCCATTGTTTGATTTGATTTGTCTCCATTGTTGTAACAATGTAACTGTTAAAACAAAGACAAAAGTTGGCGTCAAAAACCGGCTTTTCAACCAAACCGCGTGTGCATTGTTACAACAATGCAGACAAATCATGCTCTTTTTTTCAATTCCTATTATTAGTTCATTCTCTCCATATATATATATAAATATATATATATATATATATATATATATATATATATATATATATATATATATATATATATATATATATATATATATATATATATATATATATATATCTTGTTCAAACTTTCAATTGTTAATCCCATTTATGTATTCAAATTAGGAATTGATTAAAAAAATTTTTTTATATTACTTGTTTTTTAAATCATGCTTTTCAGTAGGCTTTTATTAAATCTCTTACAATTGTATAAAAATATTGTTGCGTTTTCGGGGATTCGAAATGATTGAAGCCGAAGAGCGGAATCCAAAACAATTTTATTCTTGGCCAAAACAGTCCTCCACAAATTGTAGAACAGTTCGAGAAATTCACGTACAATCGATGAAAATACTGATAACACAGATGCAATACACTAACAAAAACAATAGTAAACACTCAGCACAAAAATAATAACTCAATAAAAGCAATAACACACGCACTATGCAATCGTCTCTCTCAAGCAGAGAGGTATCACTTGCATGAAAGCTGAGATCTGACTAACTAACTAGCCGGCTCGGGCCCTTTTATACCTTTCGGTCAGAAACCTCTGGCACTTGCCAGAATAATCTAGAAATAGAAAGGTCTAGAAAAATCCGGAAGGTATGAGAAAAGCTCAATACATAGTGTTACAATACCGCGATAGGGTTGCCAGACAGGGTTATTAGGAGCAGGGTTGCCATGGCCGCCAAGCTTATCGCCCACATTTGGCGACATATCGCCAAGTTTGGCGCCAAAAATTAAGTCGCCAAATCCGTCGCCAACTTGGCGCTAGCTGCAATATTTGGCGAGTTTACCATTTAAACCAATGTTAAAGCATGGGGGCCGTGCAATGCAGTGGAAATGATATTACAGGTAAACAGGGTTAAAATCACATTAGATACGACAAATTAAACTGTAAAAATGAACACAAATGAGTAGAAACAATTAGAATAAGACTAAATTCGTAACATTGCCCCCCTCTCAAGAACTGCACGTCCCGGGCAGTACAACCCTTCATCAGACGTTAACATAATAATAAAGCAATTGATTAAAAACAATTAAATGAATATGCAATAATAAACATGTAATACATAGTACAAAATAAACACCTAATGCATAGTACAAAATAAACACCTAATGCATAGTAGAAAATAAACACTTACAAAACAACAAACAAAATTATTTACAAGATTATTTACACACTAACTTATTTATACAAGACCATGGTCAAAATAAATTACACAATAATTGACACACTAAGAATTATGGCCATAATATGGAGCAAGCCTGTCGTAATGAACGACTCTAGGCTTCGAATTCATTGACTTACGGATCCGGATTACGACGTCGTTTATTATCTTTAAAATTGTATAAGGACCGTCCCAATGCGATTGTAGCTTAGGAGAAAGTCCTTTGCGTCGAGTCGGGTTGTAGAACCACACCTTGTCACCTTCCTTGAATTGATGTCCTGTGGCTTTTGTGTCGTACCGAGTCTTCATCTTCTCCGTCCTCAGGTTGATCCGTTCTCGAGCCAAATTGTGTACATCTTCAAAACGTGCCTGGAGATTCTGCACGTACTCCTCAGGCGATGAAGGTGTATCCGGAGGGCGACCAAACAGCAGGTCACAAGGGAGACGAAGATCTCGGCCAAAAAGCATCTGGGATGGTGAATATCCGGTAGTCTCGTGAACGGCGCTGCGGTACGCTAGCAGAAAGAGAGGAACTTTCTGATCCCAGTCTTGTTGGCTCTTGGAGACCATCAGTGAGAGGTTATTCAGGATGGTGCGATTAAACCTCTCCACCATGCCATCTGACTGTGGGTGCAAAGGTGTGGTCTTGGTCTTGTCAATTCCGAGTAGTTCACAGACCCCCTTCAATACCGCAGAGACGAAATTTCTTCCCTGATCGGAATGAAGTTGAAGAGGTACCCCATATCTCGATATCCAGTGCTGCACTACAGCCTCCGCTACGGTGGGGGCTTCCTGATCCGGAATGGGGTACACTTCGGGCCATTTCGTGAAGTAGTCCATGACAACAAGTAGGTACTTATTACCAGACGCAGTCCTTGGCAGAGGTCCCAGGATATCGAAAGCGATACGTTCGAAGGGTGCTCCAACATTGTAGCGATGCAGCTTCCCTCGGCTACGTATCTTTGGCCCCTTCCGAGCTGAACAGGCATCACAGGACTTGCACCACTGTTCCACGTCAGCTCTCACTTTACCCCAGAAGAATCGCTCTCGAACTCGGTGCAAAGTTTTCATGACGCCGAAATGACCTCCTGTTGGGCTGCCATGCAATTCTTTGAGTACCTCTGGGATACGAGATCGAGGAAGTACTAATTGCCACCTGAATGTCTTTCCATCCTCTGATTCGAATTTTCGGTATAGAACACCATTCCTGAGATGTAGAGAATTCCAGAGGGCCCAATACTGCTTAGTTGTAGGACTATAAGCCGAGATGTCCTGCCAACTTGGTTTATTGCTGGAAGACTCCATAAACTCTATAAGGGGTTTAATATCAGGATCCGCCATCTGGTCTTCTCGAACTTTCTCGTCACTCCAGGGATCGGGTGGCGTCGCTGTTGAAGTTGTTATCTGGCGTATAGCATAGTCATATTTGGTCTCTACTCTGGAACAATGACGACAATTTTCTGGGCATGGTCTTCTTGAAAGGGCATCAGCATTTCCATGCGAGGAGCCTTTACGATGTCTGATGTCAAAGTAATACTCGTTGAGGCGTTGTATCCATCTGGCTACCTGGCCTTCAGTATTTCTAAAATTCATTAGCCAGGTTAAAGAGGCATGATCGGTACGTAGAAGAAATTTTTGGCCATAGAGATAGTGATGGAAATGCTCGATGGCTTTCACAATAGCCAGTAGCTCTTTTCGAGTGACACAATAATTTCTTTCCGGTTTCGATAAACACTTACTCCAATAAGCTACGACTCGTTCCTGGCCATCTATTTCCTGAGATAATACTGCTCCGACACTCTCATTACTGGCATCAGTGTCCAAGATAAATGGCTTGTCCGGTTGTGGATATATTAAGATCGGTGAAGACGTCAAAGCTTCTTTAAGCTGGAGGAAGGAATCTTCACATTCTTTTGTCCACTGAAACTTTTGTTTACTTTCTGTTAGCTTGTGCAAGGGTCTTGCGATGTTAGAGAACCCTTTCACAAACTTTCGGTAATAAGTACATAGTCCCAGGAAGCTTCGCAGCTCACGGAGGTTTTCAGGGCGTTTCCAATTCTTTACGGCGGACACTTTTTCGGGGTCCGTACGAACACCTTCTGCAGAGATGATATGTCCCAGATAATTGACTTCTTTCTGGAAGAACTTGCATTTTGAAGGGTTTAGCTTCAAGTTAGCGTCGCTTAATTTTGATAACACCTTCCGGATATTTTGAAGATGTTCTTCAAACGTACGCCCTCCTATTATGACGTCATCCAGGTAAATAAGGCAAGCTTCAAAAGTCAGACCCTTTAGCACGGTCTCCATCAGGCGCTCGAAAGTAGCTGGCGCATTGCAGAGCCCGAACGGCATGACTTTGAACTGCCATAGTCCTTGGCCGGAAGTGAATGCTGTTTTTTCTCTATCTTCGGGATGGATCTCCACTTGCCAGTATCCGCTCTTTAAATCTAAAGTCGAGAACCATTTATGACCGGAAAGGGTATCCAGGGTGTCATCTATCCTTGGAAGAGGGTAGCTGTCCTTCTTGGTGACGTCGTTAAGTTTTCGATAGTCCACGCAAAATCTTGTGGAGCCATCTTTCTTACGAACCAAGACGATTGGAGATGCCCACGGACTCGAAGACGGTTCTATGATGTCATTTTCCTGCATCTCTCGTAGTAGTGTTCCGACCTCTTCCTGTTTAGCAAACGGCAAGCGTCTTGGGTGCTGTTTAATCGGCGGATGGTCTGCTGTATCAATTCTGTGTTGTGTCACTGTCGTATGGCCAATATCGCTACTGTTTCTAGAAAACACGTCTTCAAATTCTTGGAACAGTCTTTCTGCGGAGCTTTTCTGTTCGGGGGACAATTCAGCATTTTCTAGAAGGTCAGGAGTCAACTGTTGAGGCGAGTTGGATAGGAGCAAGCTCGAACTTTTGCAGACACACGTTACTGGACTGCAGGTTGCCAACACTTCACCTTTCTGGAACACTCTAGGTTTTTCAGTTACGTTGCAAATTCTTACCGGGATAGTTTTTCTGGAAAGGTCCACTAGCGTCGAAGCTATTAGCAATCCATTCGCTTTATTTTCCGCAGTTCCAATTAGGCCAGAGTTGAAACTCACATCGTTACCGATGTATCCAGGTACTATGATTTCAGTCCTTGGGGGAATGGTAATATTCTCGTTAGCGGTTACCTGTCGAATAGATTCTGTCCTGTGTTTAATTTTGAATATAGTGACTTCTTCGTGTATGGAACGTAATTCGTTCTTGTTGAAGTCTAGAGTGAAACCATGCTCCTTTAGAAAGTCCAGTCCAAGAATGAAAGGGTCTCCAATATCTGCGACATACACAGCATGTTGGTAGGTAGTGTCTCCAAACCTGATCTTGACTTTTAATTTTCCGTGAATATCAATCTTTTCCCCGTCACGGTCTGTAGCACCACGCGGGGTGGGGTCCAGATAAGTTTCTCTTTTAATTTTTGAGCCAGATCGTTCCGAATGATAGACACATTGGCTCCTGTATCGATGATCATGTTGCAGGGAAGCTCGTTAACATGTCCCATTATAAAAATTCCATTCTCACCGGTACTCTTTGTCGAAATTTGACACACTTGAAAATGGGGCTTTCCAAAATCTGGCAACCTCCGCCCCACGAGATGGCCATTAATTAGTTTTCCGACACCTCCTTCTGGGAGGCGCTATTAGTTTCAGCGCCTTGGCGTGCCCGGCAGCTTCTCTGCAGATGCCCTTCTCGACCGCAGGTCCAGCATTTAAGGGTCTTCTTCCCGTCTGCTTTCTGGGACATCAAAGACTCAACTCTATTCAAGAAGCTTCTCATCTGTCGCTCTAACCGCTCCACACTTGAGTTCGACGTGTCCGATTCGTTGACGGCTCGTATGGGGTGTCTGTCCTTTCGTGTTGCTTGCTGGGCTGCCTCGAATTTCATAGCAAACACTAGGGCCCCCTTTAAGTCCTTGAGATCCGCCATTCGGAGAGCTTTCTGGATTTCTGGATCACGCACCCCGTCGATGAAGTGTTGCAGCGCCAGGACTTCTCTTACTTCAGTCGGACAGTCAGAAAACGCCAAGTGAGAAAGCCTCTCGACGTCCGTCGCCAGTTCTTGGAGCGTTTCGGACACTTTCTGCTGCCGTGACTTCAGCTGGAGTCTGCTGTAATCCTTCACACATTTCTCTCCGAAGCGTAACTCCAGAGCATTAACGAGAGCGTCGAAATCCAGCCGCTGTGTTTCCGGCAAAGTTTGCAAAATGTCAGCAGCGTCGGCTCGAAGAGAAGCAGCTAACTGGCAGGCCTTGGTATGGGAGTCCCACTGGTTTGCATCCGCCACTATGGAGAATTGGGTCTTATACACCTGCCAAGAGGACTTTCCTTCATATGTAGAAAGCTTGATGGAAGGCTTGGAATAAGGAGCTTGAAACTTAAATTCATCCCCTTGACCAGTCATGACTTTCTGCTTCAATTTCTCTAGGTCACTCCTGAACGAGATGGAGGGCTGCGGTAGCCCAGTGGTTAAGGTATCCAACCATGGCAGGCATGTCATGAGTTCGATCCCAGTACCACTAAAGACCCGCCGTGTAGGGCAGCGATGCACGTTAAACCTGTCGAGAGCTGAAACGTCCTCCCGTTGGTGTGGTGTGGTAGTTAGGAGAGGGGGTGCCAGCTCAGGTGTCGTCCACGTCACTTGACCATGGTTCAAAATTACGTGGTCCGTCGCCAAAAGCCCTCGTGTAGCTGAACAGTGCGACGTTAATATTAACTCACTCACCCTGAACGAGATGGAAACTTCTTCTACCTTTTCGAAAATTTTCGCCTCTAGTTTGCTCTCCATATCTTCGAATTTATTTTCAACCGACTCGATTCTTCCTTCCATTTCTTCAAATTTCTTGTCCATAGTCGTCAATTTGTCGCCAATGCCCTTCAAATCACTTTTCAACTCTTCCTTGTTCGCGGTCAGTTTGTTATTCAACTCGTCCATATTGGCGCTGATCTGCTCGTTTACGTTAGTAAGCTTGGTATTCACTTCGCCCATATTGGCGCTGATCTGCTCGTTTACGTTAGTAAGCTTGGTATTCACTTCGCCCATATTGGCATTCATGCTGGCGGTCAACTCCGATTTCATTTCGCCCATGTTGGCATTCATGCTGGCGGTCAACTCCGATTTCATTTCAGACAATTTTTCTAGAAGAGTCTGGAACTGGGCCTCCATCGCTCTTGTTGTTGGCATTCAACCCCACCTCTGACACCAATTGTTGCGTTTTCGGGGATTCGAAATGATTGAAGCCGAAGAGCGGAATCCAAAACAATTTTATTCTTGGCCAAAACAGTCCTCCACAAATTGTAGAACAGTTCGAGAAATTCACGTACAATCGATGAAAATACTGATAACACAGATGCAATACACTAACAAAAACAATAGTAAACACTCAGCACAAAAATAATAACTCAATAAAAGCAATAACACACGCACTATGCAATCGTCTCTCTCAAGCAGAGAGGTATCACTTGCATGAAAGCTGAGATCTGACTAACTAACTAGCCGGCTCGGGCCCTTTTATACCTTTCGGTCAGAAACCTCTGGCACTTGCCAGAATAATCTAGAAATAGAAAGGTCTAGAAAAATCCGGAAGGTATGAGAAAAGCTCAATACATAGTGTTACAATACCGCGATAGGGTTGCCAGACAGGGTTATTAGGAGCAGGGTTGCCATGGCCGCCAAGCTTATCGCCCACATTTGGCGACATATCGCCAAATTTGGCGATATATCGCCAAGTTTGGCGCCAAAAATTAAGTCGCCAAATCCGTCGCCAACTTGGCGCTAGCTGCAATATTTGGCGAGTTTACCATTTAAACCAATGTTAAAGCATGGGGGCCGTGCAATGCAGTGGAAATGATATTACAGGTAAACAGGGTTAAAATCACATTAGATACGACAAATTAAACTGTAAAAATGAACACAAATGAGTAGAAACAATTAGAATAAGACTAAATTCGTAACAATATGTTTGTGCCTTATCACACAACTACATTATTGGAAATTATCTAAGTAGTTGATGCCACACATATTGCTTTTCATGGCAACCATATGCTCAATTTCTGGTTGTGTTTTGTTGTTATTATTTTCTGTTTATTTTCATCACAGTTTAATGTCAGTTTTATAAATGGAGCTCTTTGCTTTTACTATGGAAAAAAAGTGCAATAAAATTGCTGAAAGCGAACATTTTTTTACTTTAATAGTATAAGTATTAAAATGCATGTTTTAAAGTTCTGTTTAAGGATGCAGGCGTTTTGGAAATGTGTTAAAAATTCTTATCAGTACATTTTGCATGAGAAATAGAAGTTTGTTTGGTTAGGCAAAGGTTGCCTACCTTTAATCACGACTTTCATTT
Organism: Trichonephila clavipes; assembly: GCA_019973935.1. Lineage (NCBI taxonomy): Eukaryota > Metazoa > Arthropoda > Arachnida > Araneae > Nephilidae > Trichonephila > Trichonephila clavipes. The sequence goes on along the minus strand of BMAU01017743.1, from coordinate 1,502,412 downwards.
ATGTACTATGCTTGGGCTACACTTAAAATATAGCTGAACAAATATGTGTGTATGAATAACTAACTTTTATTTTATAAATTGTTCTTTTCCTGTGAAAAGGTCTCCAAACTTTGGCAAAATGTTTGTGATAATATTTTAATGCTGAATTTTGTTTCTAACTAACTATATTGATAATTTTTTTGTTAATGAAATTAATTCAAGATTCTTAATTTTTTTTTATATAGAAAGTGAACTTTTAAATGATGCTCTATTCTCCAATCTGAACTCAAGGCTAAGTATGAAAAAAGTTAATACTTTTATCAGGCTTATATATATGTTACCGTTAAAGCGTGAAATCCGTTATTTCATAGAATAACTAAGTATTTCATGAAATAACTAGATCAATCAGTTAAAGTATATAAACTTGTTGAATTCTGGGGTTTAACTTAGTATTCTATAGAATAATGATTATTTGATCATTAAAGTATGAAACACGACGCTCAAAAGCTCTTTGAGCCAGTTCTAGCTTCTTTGGGAAGAATTTTTTTGATTAGATGGAATAAAACAATTGTACTCTAGATATCAGCTCAGTATATGTCAGCGAGAATTAGTTTCCATTGAAGGAGTTCCAAATATTGACACAATGCTTCGATCTGTTGCAACAGCTAAAAGTTGCGGTACTGGACAAGGATTTAAAAATTGCTTGTGTAAAAAAAATGTACAATACTAAACAGTGTGCTTGCTTCAAAAATAATAAGCACTTCAATCCAAAGTGTCATCACAGCAATCCTTGCTCCAATAAATAATGAAAAGTAAAATAAAGGTATTTTATAAAATTTAAATCAATATCCTCTGACATTTTTGTTTTTTAAGAAGTTTACACAATGTTTTTATGAAGCAACAGTTTTACTTTCCCAGCATGTATTTTTGTTGATAATATTTAAATAAAATCTATTTTTGCGACACATATTCTTTTTTCCCTTTTCTGTTTAACTAATAGCAATATAATATATTACACAATTTCTGCTTCCCTTATTATTTATCGATTATTCATCTACAAAAGGAATAAAATGTATTTTTGAGAGATTTTAGCTATTTATGATCAATTAATTTATAAAGCATCTGAAATTATTTATTTTTCACTTCAGTCTATCCTTAGTTATTCTATGGAATATCTAGTTATTTCATAGAATAACTGGGTAATGTATGAAATTGCTCATCAGTTATACATTTTAACTGACTTGCCTAGTTATTTTATGAAATAACTGAATTATACACTTTAACAGTAACATATATATTGTATATCTTGTTATGAAATATATTTGGGGTACCTATTTAATAACTGTTTTATTTGTACAACAATATATATGTACTCCTAGATGAAGACTGACTTATTCATATTTATGAGCATTGAAAAAAAATGTTTGGGAATATTGATATATACACGATTCCCCTGCTCAACTAGTTTGTAATTAGCTATAATTTATTCATCAGATTAACGAAGGTCTCTTTTTAGCTTACGTGTTTGATAAAACAAATAAATCACAAACTTTTTTCCTTAGCTTGCTCTTGTATTAAGGCTGCAAAAACTTCATTAGAAAAAATACAATATTAATGTCTCTAAATGTTATGTGTTTCAACTTTTTTTTAAGATTAGGTATCTAATATGAAATACAATTTTATATTAATATATTAAACCGAAAATTTATGTTCTCTATTATTTTATTGATTATTAAGTGAGGTTGCTCTTAAAATGATTTGAAGGTTGATTCATCCCTCTTTTCTGCTATCTCTTGATAAACTTCTAAATATATACTTAAATAATATAATGAACTGCATTTCATATGATTCCTCTTTATAGACAATATTAATTTAGGAATGTGTTTTTTCTTTAAAGATAATGTTTTTGGGAAATATTTTTATACTTTCATGTTTATTTTGTAGTAAACCACTTTTTCATATTAAATCAAATTTCTTTCTTTAAATTAGTCTATTGACTTAAAAGAATTCAATACATAAAGTGTTTTGAAAAAAAATTTGTACAAAAGTAAGCATGTTCAAAATGTTTAAGATAATTAACACAAAATTATGATAATGAAAAAAAAAAATTGATCATTTAAAGCATAAGTTCCCAACCTTTTTTGAACTGGCGCCTCTTTTTCTTGTGTGAATATTTCAGTATCGTTCCCCTCCCACTCCAGAGAAATAAGAGCATACATAATACATGGTGAAAACAAGAATTAAATTTTTAAAAATATTCTATTTATAATAGAATATATTTTTTAATTATTTTTTTTCTAAAGACACCAACTCTTTTTTTGTATTTGTGAATCTGAAATAGCTATTGCCACGAATACACAATTTTAAATACATATAATCTATATAAGGTAACCAGTATTTAAGTTTACTTTTGATAGTGTATTTCGTGATATAAGTTAATAAAACAGGAATTGAATATAGAAACTTTTTTAACATTCTAGTTTATTATTATCATTAAATATTTTTTCTGAAATATATATATATATACATATACATATATATAATCTTAATACTTTGAAACTGAACAGAACAATAAAACATTCAGAATAATTTGAAAATTCAAAATAACCCAAACCTCTCTCTTTTTGACAAACAACACAATATCAGAAAAAAACAACAATACAACAACAAAAAAGGAATCTAAATGTTTTTTAACTAAATTTATATCTTAATTACATTCGTAGTTCCATTTCTCTAAATTAACAAAACTTTAAATGTAGACAAACTAAAAGGAAAACATTATCAAACTGGAAACGCAGTGTTATTTTTTTCTTAAAAATCAAACACAGAAAAAAATAGTGAAAAAAGGATTGTATGAAACAAAAAAAAATTATACAAAAAGCACACACACACGTTACCTGAAAATTTAACTTTACAGATGAACTGGCATACCATGCAAAACAAGTTAATCAGCATTAAAATGAATAATGTTAAAAATTGCCAGAAAAATTCAGATTTCATAGAACTATATTATTAACAAAACTTGCTATAAAGACCTAAATTCACAATCAGTTCAAAATAGTTTGCTTTGAATTCAACACATCTTTTATTGCATAATTTTATTTGTAAAATAAAATGTACCTGAGAGTAATTAAGCTCAACTGAGAACTGAAAACAATCTTGTTTGTAAATAGTATTTGTTCATTCGATACAAAATTTGTGCAAAAAAACGCATACAAAAATTTTGTACTAATTTCAGCAATACAGATATATGGAAGAAAAATGTCTAGTGTTGTTTCATGACCCAAATTTGTGATAATCATCAGAATTGTGCAATATCGATTTAAGATTTATTTTTTCTTCTTTTTTGCATGTTGAACTTATAACTGGAGTCCATTAAGCTTGGGGCCCCTGCCGCTTAATAAATCATATGTTGGTAATAGTTAGACAGAAATTTTGATTATATTTTAACAGATTGAACTGAATTCCTGTTAAAGAAAATTAATTAGCATGGGTAATATTTCTTCAAGTCTGGTGCCAGTCATTTTATAAACAATTCTTGGTTGTTTTTTTTAAAAAAATAACTTTGATATACTTCCACTTTTGTGAACCAAAGATATGAAATAATTCCATTGATGAAATAAGTGAGCACATGCACCTGCCAAACACATGCTAAATTCATAAACAAAATAAGTAATAGACTTAAGGCTTCATTTACATTGATTTTTTTTTTTTCCGAAAAGTTCTGTGAGAAAACTTTTCATTCTTTGCATTACTCTGTATTCTGATTATTTTGAAGTGTTTTATTGAATACACATATTTTAAAAAGTAATCCTACTCATTTATAAAGCTAGAAAAATTTCTTTTAAATTATGCCACAGTCCATTACTTTTTTATGTTTGGCTTTTTATTCCTAAATTTCTGGAGTAAGGTTTTATCTATAATTTGTACCAAACTGCTAATAAATGTATTTATATGTTTTTATTTTGTGAGACATCTTTGTAAGTTGTGAAAATTGTTTAATAAAAAGAACAGAATTTTTTTCAAATTTCAAACTAAATACTGTATTCAATAAATTATCATGAAGTGACTAAAAGTAATGATGTGGTTTTTAAAAGAAAACAATGCGAAATCCTAATGTATAAATAATTTTAGTTTAAAATCATAAGCAAATACTCATAATTTCATGAGTGTATTAAACATGCATTAAGTTAAGGTTTGTGATATTGTTAATATTTTTTTTATTATTATTTAACGTACTGCTTGTTTTTGGAAAAATTATATGAAATAAAAATTACTAATCTGTAGTGAGGTTATATTTATCTTAAAAAATAATGTGCTTTATAAGTGAAAATATTGTGACAAATACGTTTCACTTCATTCTTGTTTCATCAATATGATTGCTATGTGTGTGAAAGAGTTGCAAAGGCATGCACATTATGAAATAAACAATTAAATAATTGCTACATCTATGTATGCGTGTATACATATATGTTAAAATTCTGCAATGAAATATACATGAATTATATTGTAACTATGAATTAGCAATGAAATTAGAATAACATTACATTAAACAAGAGTAATATTTTGACAAGCAAAATTAATTTTTTAAGAAAAAAACTTAATATTTCAGTATTTAAATTATATTATTTTGAGAAATTTGTACATATACATATAATATGAGAGTTAAAAAAAACTTAAAATTTTGGGATATAAATTTAATATTTTTTTCTTTTGTATTTCAGGTAATTAAAAGTGCAGATTTAGATTTTTAAAATGTTTTGGTTAATTGGTTTTGTATCAGGAATATTCTGAAAAATAAATGAGTATATTAGACATGTTATTATGGAACATGAGTTATGATCAGTATTATTTAAGGCTGTCTTCACCTAATGCGAAAGCCAAACTCAAAATATTTTCAAATGAAAGTCTATTTTAAAATTAATTAATAATATTATTTCACAATAATGATATTGTTGTCCTGCATCTTTAAATTTTGGAGTTGAAAGTAAATTAAATATGCAGTTTTTCTCTTTAACATATAATGTGATAAACCAATTTAACATTATAGATGGAGTGTGAATATATTTTAAATTATATATACATAGAATGAGCTGAAATAGACAAAAGGATTTTAATTATTTTATAGAGGCTCTATAAGAATGTGAATTCAAAATATTATTTTAAAGTTAGAACATATTTCTATCTGAAAAAATTCGGGAAGTTTAGGTCCTATTGTTTATCATTATGTGAGGACAACCTTGATAGATTTTATTATTTTTTTTAAATTTGTAATCAGATAAATTGTAATACTCTAATTTGGTAAATATTTGGTATTCTTTTATCTGCTTTAATGTTGTTGTTTTTGTACATAGTATATTGATTGATAACATCACACTAAAAACCAACAAAAAAGGTTATTGACAATGGACTGAGAATTTCAACTAAGGTCAAGTAACAAGGACAGAACTTGAGCTGACATTCCTATGTCAAAACTTCAACTCCACATTAACTTGACTAAATGAGCCCTTCAACTCTTAAAAGTTAACAATGGGTCAAAAATAATGCATCTTTTTCAATAAAAAAACATTTTTTTATGTAAAGTATTAATATTTCAATAATTTTTAATTTAATATAATTTGATAACTGGACAAATGCTTTATTAAATAGTGATTTTTTTAACTGGATTTAGTGTTCTTTACATAAAGTTTTAAAAGAATTGCTAAGTGGCTGAATTACTGTTATTATTACAATTATTGCTATAAGATAAATTTCTACCATTAATAGAAAATTATGACAAAAAAATCTTTATTAATATTAAAACAAAGATGAGATCAACTTAAGCAGAGTAAAAATATACCAAAGACAATATGAAATACATCAGTATAAGTATGAAAACTTAATGCAGTATTAGGAAATGGCAACCTTGGGGGAAAAAATCGGGGACAATCAAATAAGATGTTTGAATGATGTCATCTGTAATTCAAAAGAATATTAGCATATTCATTGTACTGAGTGTACAAATGAATTTTAAGACTTAGCAAATAAAATGCATTTACTCATGTTACTTGTATACTCACTTACCTTTTAAAACTTATGTGGGTATGAGAAAATATGTAGTGTGTGTTTACAACATTTTTTTTTTGAATTTATTACCGATTACTTATTCTGTAATTTTAATTAGTTTGCCTCTTTATTAAAAAATTGTATGCTCACAAAATATGTATTAAAATTTAAAAGAAATGTGTTTATATACACAAAGAGAGAGAGAGATTTAAGTTAAATTTGTCTGATTTGTATGTATAGAATGATTTCTACATTGTAAATTTGATAACTGTTATATAAATATTCTGTTTATGTATATTTTAGGTGCTTGTTTCATAGCACTCTAATAAATACTCAAGTGTGTTGAGTTTTCATTAATTCATTCTTTAAACTTTATCAATAGCTACTGGAATTTTATTCTGCGTTTTCGTTCAACGGTGGCAAAGTTAGATCTACACGTTGTACAGAAATGCCACGTTTTCAGTATTTTATAGTTATGTTGCAGTTAAGCATAATATAATCGATATGACTACACAAGTAACAAATATATAAACAGAAATATAAATTATGAAAATCATTTTAAAAATTAACAGAAATTAAATGCATTTATATAATAAGTTTAACAATTATTATTTAAGTTTAACATTTATTTGAATAGAATTATTTATTTTGCCCATACCATGTTTAGCGGATTCGAAAAACAGTTGACAGGTGCAGCCATCTAGCGAGAGAAAATCTCTACAAAAACTGTCCTTTACATATATATCTAGTTCGTGTTTGAATTTTTAAAAAAGATGTCTTTTTATTTTATTGTATAAAGTGGCATATTACATAAAAAGTTAGTATATATGTATAAATCCAAACCTGAAAAAAAATGAGAGCGTGTGTTGCATTAAAAAATATCTTTATATTATATGTAATTATAATTGCATTAAAATAATACTTAAGTTTTTTTTCACCCCCATATTATAGCTAGCTAGATACTGAATAGTGAGTATTGAAATTTCTGTACACTATGCAACTAAATATTAACATTTTTTTTTATGAGTACAAGATTTTCTTTCTGTTTCTGAAAAAAATGTTTTAGGGTAAGTGATATCGTGTATGTGTATATTATTTTTTAGTAAAATTATTTTATTGTAAATCTAGAACTCACAATTCTCTTTAACATTATGAACTATATTCATTGTAAATGTGTCTCTAAATTGCAGATATTACAATAATGTTTTTTTTTTTGGTATTTCATTATACATTTTCATTTAATTTATTAAAAACAATTGAAGAGTTTATTTCTAAAAATGCCATAACCACAGTGTAACTATATCCACTTATTTTCAGTTTTGCTTAGATCGACAAGATTATAAAAAAAAATTCTACAGTAGACTGTTCTTTTAGGGAAAAAGAATAGTAGTGCATACTAATATTTTCGTGCTTTAAAAGAAATCCAGGTTTCTTTTTTAAGTAGATATAATTAACAAATATATTTTCTCTATACATAGTAAGTCAATAACGTTTTCAAATATCATTCAAACTTTAATTGGTTGCCTTAGGAATTTTTTTTAAGTAAGTCTTAGCTTTAATTTGTAACTATTCAACCATTAATAATAAAATACCTATTGATTATTAAAAGATGTTAAGTTACATTGTTGTACATTTCTTTATACCCGTGGCAATAAAGAAAGGAATACTCGTGTAAAAAAAACTTAGTGTGTGTATTTAAGCTTTGTAAATAGATTTCATGCATTACATATGTTTATGAGTATAAAATTCTTCCTTCAAAAAATATTTATATGTAATTCTTCTGAAATAAATTTCTATTCAAAAATGGTTCCACATTTTGAACTGTGGTGTTTTAAAATTTTCATATTTTACTCAATTGCAACTCATACAGAATATCCACAAAAAATATAAATATTGTTTTCAAAGCCTGCAAAAGTTTTTCATATTAGTTGATTTACATGACAGCTTGTTTAATTTCTGAATACAATTTGCTTAAAATTTTTAGTAAGTCATTTCTAAAACTTAAATAATAGTGTCCCATGTATGCTTTTTGTTTTTAAATAGTAAAATGAAAAAAATATATATTTATTATTAATTATTAATAGTTATTTTTTTATGAATTGTGTTGAATAGTAAAAGCCGTTAGGTAGCGCTGTTTCAATGAGACACTTCTATTTAGAAGTAGTCTTGTGGCAACAGCCAGTGCTTGTATCTTTCTTAAGATGAAAACACTCGTTTTTAGTGAAACATTCTATTGTGAAGTATTCTTGTGAAAAAATGCTAATACTTGTGAACTACGTACATTATTACATGCGAACTATTCTAATCATAGTGAAATGTTCTTCAGCATTGAAATATATCCAATTATATCAAATTGAACTTGGACTTATCATTGAATCAATTCTCTTTCAACAGACAGCAATTCGAAACCGAAACTTTTTAGTCTTAGACCACAATTGTTTACAGTCCGCTAAATTCGTCACTATTGCTAACATACAGATTGTTCAGGCATTTAATTAAAATATTAAAAAAGGATAAAACTCTCTGTAGTAAGCTTCTCTAAAAATGTATTCTAATGCGACACGCACTTACAGAATTTTAAAAAAATTACATTACATTTTATGAATTCTTAAGGTATTAAAAATCAGTTTCAATTTTTAAAAGTATTTTGTATTACAATTATGTTTTTATAGTTACTTATACATTTTTTTAAAATTATTTATCAAATTCTGAATAATTAACATATAAAAACAAAAATGTAACTTTTTTTCTTTTTTTTTTTGTAATTTATTTTTAAATGATTCCAAATATAATATTTCCATATGAAGTATTTTTAAAAATTATCATCATTCTAAGTGTTTCAACTGGATTTGAAGCTACTGAAGAGAATATGTGTGTGTAACAACCTCACATAATATATTATCCTAAATTCCAGTTTTATGTTTTTCTTTAAACCTTAATTACGAATACTATTTTTTCTAAAACTGTTTTTTGATTTGATCGGCAAGAGTAAACATTTTCCTTAATTAAATTGTTGCACACACAGCAAAATCTGAGTGATACAACTACTATGATTAGAAAGTTGATCAGTTTCAAAGAAAGTTTGCCCCTATGCTCCAGATGACAGTTTAAATGGGAGAAACATTTGAAAATTCTGAAGGAAGTTAAAGTGCCCCAAATTTTAAAACATTAAATGAAAATATAAAAAAGAACATACAAGTACATAAAATTGTAAGCAGTTTTGTATATTTAATAATAATTGAGTAGAGGAGGTATCTAGTTGAACCCTTTGATATGGCGAAAATTTTGGCACCTTTTTTAAGATTTTAGCACCAAGTTAGCAACTTTTGTACGAAAGAGTAACGTGTTTAGGATTCAGTGTAAGTTGGCCATTTTGAAAATTGCGGTTTTCCTTAAATAAACTCGGCTCCAAAACAATCAGGGTATTCAACTAGGATTTTACATGATGTTTACATTTTGCTTATGAAGGGAGCTTGTGTTCTACTAAGACTGTCGGGATTATCAACGAGTTAAATTCATGCGACTTCGTAGCCATATTTGTTGTTGTTTCCAATCCCCTTGGAGCAGGAAAGCCTACACCAAGTCCATTTGACCTTTCCGCGTAATAGTCTCGCACACCAGGCCTTGCTCTTCATACAACTGTCGCAGGGAAATGCCCCAGCAGTCCAGAAGATGAGCAGGAGAGAGAAGAGACTGGTAAAGAAAAACTTTACCCCCTGCACAAAAAGTCATACTACGCAGATGACCGCTTCTAAGGCGCGCCAAGGCCGTCTGATGAGCCCTGGAACTCCTGCACTGTATAGATAGGCCAGGACTCTTAGCTGCGTACCAGTGGTAAGCAGGAGTTTCGCCAAGTCAAATTCATTTTATTTCTTTGGAAGGAATGAATTTCCGTATGGGTTAAGACAGTGAAACTGGGGTTCGGGAGATCACATCCCCTACCAGCCAGCTCATCAGCAGCTTCGTTCCCAGGCACACCCACATGTGATGGAATCCACTGGAGGCATACTTGTTTCCTCTGACCAAGCCTAACTAATTTGGATAAAATATCTAGACCAGTACTGTCCATAATTTTTTGGCCAATTGTTCAAATATTTGATGGAGTTTCTGCTGTCTGTCAGGATCCAGATACTGTCCTTATAAGAGTTGAGAGCATGATCGAGAGCATCACTAATGTCAATGAGTTCCGATCTAAAGACGAAACAGTGGTCAGGATTCCTGATGCTGATTTTAACATCGTTCCCAGGAGTGTTACTAAAAATACCACTCCCTGCTCTACCCGTATCCGAACGACTACCATCTGTGTAAATAATCAAGGCTTGATCGGGTATGTAATTTATTACTTCAAGTGCCAGTTGTCTGAGTAATTCCGGATGGCTGCTATGCTTGGGAGTACTGGTCAATAATTCCTCCCGGAACTCAACATGATTAAAAGAATCAATAGGTGTAATGCAGCTAAAAGGTGTAGATGTGTCAACATTGAAATCAATAAAACCATGTTTACGCATGTAATTAAGTGGGCTGTCTCGCTTTAAACGTTGGTTATTTGTCCAATTTAAAATGAAAGAAGAGGTTCTATTGAAGGATCCAATTTGCTAAGTCTAATTACGTGTTTTGATCCAATTTGTTTGTGCTACTAACTTTTGCGGCTTTCGTATTATCGCAACAATCGCCAACGTTTGTGACGACTCGCCAAGTGGGCAACCTCAGTTTCGCATGTGTCATATGTGCAGAATTGGCAACCACGTGCTTCCTTGATATAATGTCACCAATAGGTTGCGATAAGTACCACTTTTGCTTTTTACTGAAATTTTATTTTAAAAAGTACATATTTGTTAAAAATAATTATGTACATGAGCAAATTAAATGCGCTTGATTTAAATGTACCATATGGACAAGTTCTATTTCGTAAAGAACAACAGTAAGCCGAAACCGAATGACTTCCAATCCAACTTCCGGTGTAATGTTTAATCTATGGGAAAACATCGAAATTCAACTGAGATTTTCAAATTTCTAATGCAAATTTTTGAACTATATGGGTAGAAGATCTGTAAATTTCAAATTCAGGATTTTTTTTTCAGTATCTTTTCTAAAATACCTTATTAATTTTTTAGCTCAAAGCAATGGAGATTTTGCTATAACCGGTAGAAGAATACTAATGACTGCAGCGCCCCCATGGTAAGCTTTACGGTAGAACTTGTCCATAGGAATTTAGGATGAACTGTTTGAAGATTCTTAATACTTGTTGTCATTTTTACCCGAATATCAAATTTGAAATAATGTTTAGGTTTTACAAGTACAACAAATATAAGTCTGATGCCAATTATGAATGCAATGGAAAACACATGATATTTATCATGTGACTGTCATCAGGGCCGGGGCTAGCAGTTTTGCCGCCCCGGACAAAAATGGAAAATGTCACCACCTCTCTCTCTATATATATTATTTTAAGTCTTAAAAAATTGAAAATAATTCGAAATTACGATTGTCATTATTTCAAATGAGTGAAATGTAAGAGAAGGAATCGTCTATTTAAGTAGGCCAATTTCTTCAAAGTATAGTCTACTAATGGTGGGGATCACATACTTTTATTTTATTTCATTTATTTCTAATGAGCTGCAGGTTGGTGTTTTACTAGTGCATTTCCGGAAGCTGGTATCTCTTTTTAGTGTGGCACCATACAGGCGGATACCCATCACCGCAGGTAATTTTGGCTCTGTTTCTTCACTCAAGACTAAAATAAAACATCTCCTGTGGTTATCTGTATACCAAAACCTCATTACCCTTGTCCCCTTTTGGATAACTGAAACCGGATATTGTAAGGGTGAAAGGAATGTCCGTTGGGACCTCACTCCGGAATGGAGAGAAAGTTACCAGTGAAAGATGTGTAAACGTATTAAATTTCATACTCTAACGAAATCTCCCGCCTCGAACCCGTCAAGTTTCAGCATAAAAGAGAACTGTCATTAAATATGCAGAGTACAAAATCAAAAAAAATAAATAAGATACGTTAAATGAAATATCAAATTCACACCCAATAACATTTCAGGAAATACATCAAATTTTTTGTAACAAAAAAAAATATTTTTCAAATTTGATCAAAATGCCGCCCTTAAAATTTCCCCCTCCGGGCTGTGGTACGGTTTGTCCGGCACTAGAGCCAGAAGGATGCTGTCATGAATTTAGCTCATTTGGTGAATATAACAATTTGTATTATGGGTTTCTATTTTTAAGAATTGATGTCTGAACATATGATATTATTTCTGGTGTATCACCGTTCGTCAGAGATAATCAATAAATATGGAAGAATTGAAATATTTTTGAAATTTGTTAGGCCTGCGGTTTTCCCATAAGAGTGCAGTATGTGTTAGAATAGGCTGATGAACTGTTATTTGAGTGGAATTTATTATTTAGAAATATGATTTTTAGGTGTCTGATTAGGAATGTGCATAGATATACAGTCGGACCTCTATATAACAAAGTCGCTAAATCCTGAAAAAAGTTCGTTATATAGAGGTTCATCTTTCAATATACTTTATAAACCGCATAAAACACACAAATATTTTAAACTCATAAACACTATATTAAAAAAGGTAATTAATATATGTTTATTTTATATATCTTACCCATCAAATAAAAAGCAAAATGTTTCTGCATTTTCAATATTAAGAAAATAACTTTATACTAAAATTAATGAATTCTTAGAACGTTTTCTAATTTAAATCATACAAGTAATTTTTAACTAGAACACGAGGCAACTCCATAGAGCAGTGTTTCTCAAACTGTGGGGCGCGCCCCCCTGGGGGCGCGATGACCTTACGAGGGGGGCGCGAGCATATCAAAAATAAAAGATTTAAAAAATAATTAGTTATTGGAATGAATTAAAACAAAATACTTTCAGACACAATAAAAAATGCACTTTTACTCTGTTCTAATTTACAGACGCGCGCGCGCGATATTAAGTCAGCAAAAATAAAAACTTCTTCAATACCTAATTAGTTATCTTTGATCCTATAACCAAATAAAAAAAAACTTTTATTTGATTTGCTGTAATCCCATGATGAGAGTTTTGTTTTATTACGCTTTTTTTTAATCTAACATACTACTCTTTCAGAGAGAAAAAACAGATCCCAGAATCGTAAAAATTTAGGAACATAAAAAATTCATCACTGTCATTATTTTTGAAATACTGCACATTATAGCTGTAATCTGTTTAACCTTCTAAGTTATTGGTACAGTTAGTTATGACCCCTCTCTTATGTGTTCTCTGTTGCGCTTTTTTCCATGCAAAAGAGTTTTATGATATTTGGAAAACCACGAAGAGCACACACACAAGCACATAAAGGATTACTTGGCTAAGACATATTTTTATAAATATTCTAAACATATAAAGCACAACGAAAAACGTTTCACACAATTTTTTTAGCAGTAACATACATATTATCATAATGAATATACTTTTTACCCGGAAGTGGTCGCGCGGGACACACAAGTTACGAAATCGTTAATTCTGGCAAAACTGTTTATTTATTACCAAAGAAAAATTGAAAAGTCCTTGAAAGTAGGTAAGTAAACTTTCTCTTAATTAAATTATTCACTGTAATTATGATTTGTATCGTGTACGATAAAATAATTATAAAAAAAAAGGATTGGGGTGACTCAATAACCCCAACTGTATCGAGTGCGCGCCTGCTCCCGGGTTAAAACATGTTGAAGTGTTTTCGCTTTAAATATTAAAAATAATACAATTATTCTTCATCGATATTTTTTATTATTGATCATTATTTAACATCAGTGGCGCACACAAGGGGGGTGTCCGGACCCCACCCCAAAGCCCTTGATTTTTTTCCGATTGATTATAATTCTAAGTTTATAGTACGCAAAATTTTATTATTTGTTATTAATGATTAATTTTATTAATTAATGCTAATTATTTATTCAATAATTAGTTTTTTACTGTGTTTTGTTCCCGAAAATCGATAAAATCAAAAGGAATCTGATATAAGATTGGTGAACTTTCGACCCCGGACCCCCCTTGAAAAATTCCTGTGTGCGCTACTGTTTAACATCAATTATAAATGCTAATTCTGTGAAAATTCGCTTAAAACTAATTTTAATTTGAGCAGCCATTTTAAAAAAATAATTTTACGTTTTTGTAAACATCGTCGAGCACTTGGCTTTGCTTCCCTTACAATTCAGCTATTATATGAATAATGTTTTATTTTCTTATAAATGAACTCGTGCAAAGAGTGGGCACTTCAGCCGACATACTTTTTATTGTATCAGTGCTGCACAGAATATTTTATAACTAATTAATTAATACTAAATTAAGAACAAGTTTAATAAGTATTAATGACGTCCATGAGCTTGTCTTGGAAAGCAAAGTTTTTATAAGGAATGCTTATGATTAGAAATTGACCCCCTGAGTTCTTTTTCTATATTTAGTAGATATGTATATTTTGTCTTCTAAGCAGCTACCGCATTTTGCAATATGTTCAATTTAAAAATTAGAGAAAGGAAAAATAACATAATAATTATCCTATTATTTTATTTATTTATTTTTTTGCTTAAAAGTAGTATACAAAATTTTTAATACTTATGTTACTAATTTGTATGGTTTATAATTAAGATCGTCTATTGTAGCTTTAGCGTCAAAGTGCATTATTATTGCATTCAGTTCATTATTAATGTATAAGGGGGGGTGCCAGTATTGAAAGTTTGAGAAGCACTGCCATAGAGGGTGAAAGAGGGTATCGAAGATGTTTCTAGTGAACTGGACAATGGTGGTTAAAGGTTGCACTACTTGAATGAAACGTCCAGAACTCTATTGCACTCGGTGAGTTAGGATCTAATAAAACCATATTTATATTTTATTGACCAGCATAAAATGTGTTAAAGAGAGAATAACTTGAAATGTTCAGAAATACTTTAAAAATAGGGAGGAAAAAAATTGAATCGCAAAAGATAAAGTTCGTTACATAGAAAATGCTCTTCGCTATTGAGAGGTCATTTTACGAAGAAAATCGTGAAATGTTTAAGGTTTCAGGAAAACGTTCGCTGTTTAGAAAAATTCACAATTGTTCCAAAACTTATTGCTTAAATATTTTATGAACAGTCTGCTTGTAAGCGGAATGTACTCTCGGGTAAAGAATTACCAAGACACATTCATTGTAGTCTTCAAATAGGGTGGGATTTTTCGGGAATGAATGTCCAACTTTTCTGAATAAAATTGCCTGTGATTTGTGAATGCACTATTTTGATTTTTCCAGAGTAGAGAGTTATTAAGTTATTCTTCGAAGATTTTATTGGGGTGTACGCGCATTCCTGCTCACCAAGTGGGACCCCAATTCCCATCAGAAAGATATTGAATCCTCAATGGGTGTATTAAAAAATTTTGAGCAGGAATACTTCCTCGTAAAACGAGATTGTTGTAAGAATTTAAAAAAAATTAATGTGATGCAAAAAATACAATAATATGAAGAGAAACAGTAGGCATCATCAAGAAATAGTGTCACACAAGGACTATTTATTTTCTAAAATATAATATAAAACTTTAAATGGACAAAGATTTTATATTCACATTGCATTTCACAATATGTGACATTACAAATTTTTTATCTACATGTCTAAAAATACTTCTGCAAGTCAAGCAGAATTACGTTTTGATCTGGAGATGTCCCATTTGCTTGACGTTGTCAGGAATCGCACCTTTTAGTTGATTTCAGGAAGCACCAAAGTGTGAGGTCATTCAGAAATTTTGCCTTTAGCTCAATCTCCAGGATGTGATTCTTCTGGAAGTTCCATCTTTATATCGGCTCCAGTCACTTCCAGGTACTTGACTACGATGGATGGCCAATCGACGACTTTTGCAATAGGTCGTCCAGCTGTGAGATTTTGCACTGTAAAAAACAAATTTTCTATTCACATTTCAGTCATTAATAGAATATCTGATGCGTTTACTTTTTTATAAGAATTTTGCTTTATATAACGTTTGTTTTCACTGAAAATGTAATTGGAAGTTTGCGAAATATTAATTTTATGTTCATACAAATAATACTTATTCTCCTCACAAATTTATTTTATTTAGTTATTCATTAATATAACAAACTTGATGTTTTGTAAAAGATATAATTGTGAATCTTAGAAAACATTTTGATTAAAAAATTAAGGTGATATTCGCAGAAAAGCCAAAACATTAAGGCCACCAACTCAATAAAGCATTGCAGCACTTTTGGCCTTCAAAACAGTTGCAGCTCAATTTGACATAGGTGCCACAAGTTCTTGGTAGATGACGGGACACAAGTTGTACCCAATCTAAGCAGCTTTCACAAAAAGTTGAGATATTCCGAAATGGAAGTGTTAGATGTTTTAGCCTTTTTCTGGGAAAACCCAAATGTGCTGTCGAATTATGATCCGGCCGATTTAGTGGTCAGGACATTAATTGGAATTCGTCCTTATTCTCTTTGAACCACTACAACGCAATTCAAACTTTGTGACATTATTCGTTGTCCTGCTGGAAGCTTCTGTTTCTATTTGGGAAGATATACACCATATAAGAGGGCAACTTATCCGCATTCATGCTCAAACAGTCCGCAGCTTTCATGGTCTGCTCTACCACAGCTAAGGATTCCGGAGTCGCCTATGAAGACGTCCCCTAAAGTAAATTTCACCACTCCCAGTTTATGTATGACCTTCTGTACATGGGTGTGAGCAACTGTTTGCCTGGAAGATAGCCCATCGTGACATGACTATCGACGTGATGAATGAGAAATCATGATTCATCAGACCAGGCAACTTTCTTCTACTTATCCATAGTCTAGTCTCAATGTTCTCTGGATTACTGTAGGCATGATTGAAGTGATACTTGGTCAATAAAGCTACACGAGTGGGACGTCCGTTCCTCAGTTCCGTATCCAACAGTGTCTGCTGAATTGTATGTCCGGAAACATTTACACCTGGACCTAATTTCTTTTATTGGGCTGTTGAATGAGTCACCAATTTTGCTTTACGAAGTGGGAAAGTCTCTGATTTTTTTTTGACTCGCGGTCGTCCAACAGCTCAGATTCTACCAGTGGTTTCAAAGTGTCATCTATCCACTTTGCAGAAATACAGCAGATTGTGAACAACCTACCAGTCAATAAGTTTTGCAGATACCGTTCCGAGTCTTCGAACCATTACAATCTGCTTTCTATCAAATTCGCTTGGATCAGTACCCCTTCCCATCATTCGCAAAAGTACGAGCAAGAATGATTTCTTGCCTTCTCTAGCAGCAATTAAATATCATTCCCACTTAATCAATCACGTGCTCTTCACGTCATCAAGACGAGCTCAGTAAAAAATGTGGAGAGGGCCATAAAATGTTTTGGCTCGTCAGAGTGTGTAACTTAATGGATTTAATTCACACAGTAGAATTTGTAAATAAATGTTGCATCCCAGATCTCCCGAAACAATTCTGCATATACACTGATAAATGTAAGTATTTCAAATGATTTTATTTTAATGACGAATTTCATTGAAATTTTTTCGAATTTTCTTTTTTTGAGTTTTGACAGATCTGTATCTTTGAGGTTTAAATATTTTAAATTAACTTACAGTAAAAAATGTCTTAGATTTTAGTCCAGATCATTTATATTATTCTGCTAGAACAAATGCTATGTAATTTTAATTATTAAATTTTACAATTAGGGAAATAGTCTCTTAACCCAAACTTTGCCTTAGAATGTTTTTGCACAAATATTTTCACTTATTCTGAACATAAAAATTCAATATGTTAGTCAAATCCAGGTATATTTGATTAATTATTCGCATTATTCAAAAGAATATGCTGTCGTTTCTCCGCAGTATTGTTTTAAGACTTACTTAGTTGATCTTTATTCAACATACTCTTCTTCAAAAATATCTCGCCATCTTTTGTTCGAAATAAATTTTACTCATTGTTTCTCGGTTTCATTGGGGCGATTTAAATTACTTTTAATACGAATATGATTTTATATTTCTAGGTGATAGTAAGAGATGAAAATTAAGAAAATAGGAATTCCTTTTATAAACAATGTATTTCCTATAAACTACTTGAGGAGAATTGTAAGGATTGAATAAAATGATTTGTTTGTGGAATCCTTTTTTTCCCTCTTTTTGCATCAGTACATATACAAAGAACCAGAAGATATGTATTTTTATTTCATTCTGGAGCCATCTAATATTTTTTTAAAACCAAGCTCATTTCGAAAAAGTATTAATTCTCGTTGAAGTTTTAAAAAATAATTCATAAAAAATATGGTACATATTATTGCAACAGTTGCCAACGTTCAAGATAGCTCGCCAAGTAGGCAACCCCGATTTTGCACGTGTCGTTTGCGCTGAATTGGCAATTATGTGCTTCGTTTCATATAATGTCGCCAATAGATTGCAATAATACGTAAGTACCGAAAGTATTAAAAATATTCGCTAAATAATTTCAAAATGGGACATGAAAAAAGAGGGAATATTGTTTTCTTACGATGATTGGTTTCACTCGAGGCAACTTTGGGCCACTCAACGCGTTTCTTGTCACCCCACCTCTCGTGTGAAGAGGCGAGAAAATAAAATTCACACGTGGAAACAAAGTTGATTCAAAAGAGAGAGGGAGTATCAGACTCATTGGTACTATGATTGAGCCGGGAGAAGCGATAAAAAGGTTTCTCCATTTTCAATACACAAACAGCTACCGGTGAAGAGCGCAGCTTCCATAATATAGGGTGTGTCCGGGCGTAAAGTAACCAAAATTTGAGGCTTATTGTTTCGGAACTACCCGTTAGAATGTAATGAACTATTCATCCGTGGATTGGATACCACTCCGAGAGTCTTAAGGTCTAGTCCGAACAGCCGCACGTGCTCGCATTATTATTTCGCAATCACAGACAATAAACTTTGTTACACTGATTTCATTAGTAAACAAATGGATGCCACAGCAAAAGGTGCAGTGCTTACTTTGGTTAACAGAATTTAAATCAGTCACACGTGTACAGCGACGTGTTCGAGAATGTCGTTACTGGCTTGCCTAGTAGATTTATCAGGACTCCCACAAAATTAATCACGCTCACTATCTACATTGTCTTCTATCACGAAAATTTAAGCCTACTTGTCAACTTGAGAGACCAAAGTTAACATCTCTTTTAAAGTTCTTTTCCATTGGAGGATAGATTTTGATGTCGGAGGATCGACACTCCATTCTGTTCGAACGCTTCGCGGTACACGCGTGACTTGTTTAAGTTCCGTTAACCAAAGTACGCACTGCACCTTTTGCTGAGGTGTCCACATCTTCACTCAGTGGCGTAGCGTGGGCTTTCGCCGCCTGGGGCCGACCGGAAACTTGTCGCCTCTCTATTTTAATTATCAGTCAAGAAAATTAATAAAAGTAAAAAAAAGCAGCTTTAATTTTTTTTTATTGATTAAAAACGCACTTATCGTGTTTTTCTCTCATAGCAAAATTCTTTTATAAAATTATCAATGTCTATATGTATGTCATGTTCAATTGCCAGAATAGCTAAATTTGTTAGCCTTACCGTGGACATAGTCGATCTGTGAGATAATTTTTGATTAATTTTAGCCTAGAGAAGCTTCACTCGCGAGTGAGTGAATATTAACGTCGCACTGTTAAGCTACACGAGGCTTTTGTCGACGGACCACGTAATGTTGAACAATGGTCAAGTGACGTAGACTTCTCTCGCAACTGGCCTTACTGATGGCAGATGTTAAATTCTCCACATTATGACAATGTTTGGTGTGCCATTTTTAAGTTTGAACTCAATAATATATTTTAATAAACCGAAAGAGCTGGACCTAATGAGTTCTTTTTTACAGCCTGGGTCTGTTGCAACTACGAAAGCTTGTAGACGTCCGCTCTCAAGTTGGAATTCTTCTTTATCAATGTCTTGAGGAGCTTGATCTAAGTTTCTCCATGCTCAATATCACTTCAGTCCTTAAAAAAGCATATTTTTGCGCTAGATACTGCAACTGTTGGAATCTTTCTCGAATTTCAGCAGTTAATCTGTCAATTGAAGAAAACATTGTTCGCCTTAAGTCTGAGCATCTTTACTTCCGTCGCCAAATATATGCTTCCTCCTGATTCGTCTTGGGGGTTCAAAAGAAATTTAAAGCTTCTCACATAATCTCTTAGCATATATTAATGTGTCATTCACGAATTTCTCTCGTTTGGCTTTTAATATGGCCTGCAAAGCACGTATTTTTTAGCACATTGATGGATATTTAGTCCCTGTGTTTTCAAATAATTTTGAGCAACATTGACTTCACACATTACCGATTGCCAGAAGCCTAAGTAACGTAAAAACGAATGCGATTGCACAGCGACTAATAAACTGCCTGCATCTGTACGTGTATTAAAGCTTTCCCTCGTTTCCACCAGTTTCGTCGCGCGAGCTTGATTTGGAGTTTGAAATATTTTTTGAATTTAAATATCGTGGTGCCCCCTTTTCTCGTAGGCCTCCTGGGGCCACGGCCCCCTCTGCTTGCACCCCCCTCTACGACACTGTCTTTACAAATGAAATCAGTGCAATAAGTTTATCGTCTGCGATTGTCGAATAATGCGAGCACGTGCGGGCATTTCGGAGGGATTTCCAACCCACGGACGAACAGTTTATTACATTCTGATGAGTATTTCGGTAATAATAAGCCTAACTTTTGGATACTTTCCCGGACATCCTGTATATTTTTAGTTCAGTTATCTAGTGGGAAGGACAACGTAACTTTCAAGAGATTGAGGGAGAGATACAACAGAGTGCCAATGTATCATGTGTAAGGGGGATTCAAGAGGTTTCTATTTAACACTAGCCCCATATTGTCTTCTCATTTTATTTGAGGCAGCACATGTTGGCCCATATGAAAAGGCCGTAACACATTCAATCAATAAATGCTTCAGATTGATTTTTTTGAAAAAAATCATAAATTTAAAAATTTGCTGCATAATATTTGAATATATAATCAATGAAAATAAAACCTCGTAAAAAATAAATCTCTTCGAGAAATTTGCATGACACATATTTCAGAAGTTAAAGCAGTATAGGGCAACAGGTCTTACCGACAGGCATTATTTGTTGAGATCTTCGTGTGCATCTCCTTTGCCAAGCTGCTGGCATGATTCTTGGTACGTCGCCACGTTGTATGGCTGCATCCCTCTTTGATTTCATCAAGTGCAGTTGAGGTTTCACTCCTAGAAAAAGTGATAAAAAAATTAATACATATAAATTATTATAAATAGCTCATTTTTACTCATTGCTTTGAAAATAAAATTATTTATTCTAGACTGAGCTGATAATAAAATATGTTTGCTGAATTATTCCATGCGTATATATATAATACTGACAGCTGAATTTCATTTTTTTCCTTTGGTTGAATCCTATTTCAGCCCACTCTGGATTTTTTTAAACATTTTTTTTGTTAAGTTTGCTATTCTTCTTTATTAGCTTTAAAATAAAATATCGTTATCAGTAATCTAAACTAATTACATAATACTAGTAATTGAGCCATTTGAATCTTTTCCACACTTAATTGTAAATTGATAAACACGCGTGAGGGAAGGTTGCTGCTTAGACTAAGTCGAGCGCAAGGCTTAACAGATTTTTTTATTATTTGGAAATAAAAGGAAATTTTTAAACGCAAGAGGTTTAAATGGTGCAAAGAGTGAATGCATCAGAAATGTGGGAATAGTATTTGGAAAAATAGAATTTATAATTATGGATAGAGATGCCGTTCGAAAGTAAAAGAAAATTCGCATGATCAGTCTTAAGACCAAAAGGAAAGGCACGCGTTTCAGCAAAAATTATTAAGAACATTCCAAAATTACTTCTATATCTTTTTTAAAAAGCTAAATTTTATGCAGGATTTTATTCTTAAAAATTTAAATTTTTCTCATCTAAACATAGATTTCTTCAAAAGTAGATTTTTTCATGGAATTGTTCAATAAGTTTTAAAAATTTCCATTTTTGTGTGTCCTTTAGATCTCAATTTAAACATATTAGAATGTCCTTAATTTTTCCTATTTTTGCAAGTTAAATTTTACACGAATTTTTTTCCATTTTTGCTCCATTGGACAAAACGACAAAATATCCCCCCTTCAATTTCTTCGGTCTCGACTATGAAGACCGCTCTTCGGCGCCACTTTGGCGCAGCGAGAAAAAGTTTCACCAAGGGGGTAGGCTGTAATTCAGTTTACCCAGTTCACAATTAAACAAGGACTAAAAAAATTTCTTTTTCGCACAAGCAGCAATAATTTTGCAATGAGTTAGATTCACGGCTTTCACCTGAATAATAAAATCACGTGTTTTCCGTTGAATTCAAAGCTGAATGGACTCGATTCATCTGACGTCATAATCACGTGATGATACGCTCAACAAATTCCCACGTGTTCGATTCGACTAAGTATTTTTGTGGCATTTTCGGATTTGCATCTACTATCAAATAACAAAAAATAAAAAACTTTCTTTCCTTTAACTTTAAAAAAATGTAATTTTACTTTATGAATTCGTGATAGTTTTATAAATATATTTAAAATTTCACATTAATAATTTTATTGAAAAATTACAATTTGTAAATTCTCGGAACACCTATCACTAAGTTATGTTGCTTGGTTATCGATTGTTTAATGGGCTCAATTCATGAAGTCACATGATAAAAACAAACACGTGTTTTCCATTGAATTCAAAACAAACATTAAACTAGTTGTACGTGTTCTATTTGTAAAAATCAGGTAAAACTTCAAATTTTATATTTGGGTAAAAATATTTAATTGTTAAGAAAAAAAAATTCTTCAAAAAGATTTTTTAAAATTAAAAAAAAATCGCATTTTATGCTTATATACTTTAAAATAAAATGCATTTTTTTTGTGTGTGTGTGTATACATATGTACTTTTTAAGAGAAAGTTTCTGCAAAGAGCAAAACTTGGCAACACCGAGGCGCGTGAACTGATTTGCAAGAAACACAAGATAGTTTTTATCATGTGATTATGACGTCATATGAGTTTTTGAATTGATTGACTGAAATCACGTGGATATCACTATCATATGACTATGACGTCATATGAATTGAGCCCATTGAACGATCCATATTTTTTTGAAACACAATGTGACTGGCAAATTAGTTATGAAGCCTAAAAACATACAAAAACACAAGGACAAAGAACAATAGTATAAACTAAGCTTACATCTAATACTGTAAACTAAAAGTATGTATATATTTAATAACTATACGAGAAGCAAAAGACTAGAAAATATACTAAAAATATTTAGAGTACTAAAAGAATTAAAAAAATATAAAATCTGAATACAAGAGCAAAATCAACGGTTATCACACAACCACAAACGATTAGCTGTTATTGTTTATTCGATAACAATTTGACAATCGCTTAACGATCGCAGTGTCCTCTGGTGATTAATCAACTTCATTAGACTTAAGGCTCATTCACACCAAGGCGTACAAACGTCTAGCGTCTAGCTAATCAGAGACTTCATTTCACCCGAGATGAAGTCTCTGATTGGCTAGACGCTTGACACTCGACGCTGACAGCCTTGGTGTGAATTCAGCTTTAAACTTGTAAAATCCAGATACAGTTTCAAATTTAACAATTGGGTAAAGACATCTAAGTATTAAGAGGAGGGGTAAGTATTAAGGGTTTTCGACCCCAAAATTTTTATATCATATGGATACTTTTAAATCAATGGGCTCAATTCAAGACGTCGACATGATAAAAACAAACACGTGTTCTCCATTTATTTCAAAACAAACATTAAACTAATTGTACTCATTGTTCTATTTGTAAAATTTAAAATTTTATAATTCGGTAAAGATGTTTAAATGTTATATAAAATTTTCTTCAAAAATATTTTAAAATAAAACGCATTCCGTACATTATTTGCGTTATTATTGTGGGACAAATATGTACTTTTTAAGAGAAAGTTTCTATAAAGAGCAAAAGTTGGCCACAACGAAGAGCATCAACACGTGCTGGAAACACGTGGTTGGCATTTATCGTGTAACTATGACGTCACATGAATTTAGTCTATTACATTTCTGTTACCTATGTGCTTTATTATTCAAGACAAATATGTACTTTTGAAAAGAAGGTTTCTATAAAAAAGTAAAGGCTAGCAACAACGAGGCGCATGATCTAATTGGTTGGAAATACTTGATTGCATTTCTCATGGGATTATGACGTTACATGGATTTAGCCCATTAAAAACCAATATTTAAAAAAAAGTAAAACAAACAATAGCAAATGTGCGTTTAATTAATACACATAAATAAAATATTTTGGATATATATAATTTTACTTAGTTCATGTTGTAAAATTATTAACCTTAAAATTAGTATTATCAAAACTATTATCCAAGTGATAGTTTTTTTCCATACGAATAATGGTATTCATTCTGATTTTATTTTAGGGTTAATGGTTTTAGGTAGTTTATTTTATTGATCTATTAAACAAGATTACAATAACTGCGGACATTTTATGCAACACGTAATATAAAAAAAAATTAAGTCAATTCCTACTTCGATCAACAAAGAAAAATTTTATTTTAGCTACTTTTTATTAAATAGTTACAATTAATATAAATATGTATATACATAGGACAGCATCACAACATTAAGTGGAAATTAATTTTTTATGAATTATCATTAATGTATCGTATTGTCATCCAAAACAATCGCGTATATAAAATTTCAGTTCAACTGAATGCTTTAAAGCGTGAGAAAAAAAAACTTTTCAAGTTTTGACACAAATTGCCAAAATGGTCGCTAAGTCATCAACGTGGCTGTATTTGTAATTCTTTAAATAATTAATTTTAATCAATTAATTTTTATTAATTATAATCAAATTATTGTACTGTCATCCAAAATAATCATATAAATTAAATTTCAGCTTAATTGAGCGCTTTAAAATGTATTTTATTAACGATTGAAAATTCCACCACACTTAAATAAACAAACAAATGAATATCTAGAGAGTGTGAGTTAATGGCAGGAATTGAACAACTTCCTTTTTTGTTATTTTTAAAACATTCACTGTCCGAGATCGCTAATGTATGAGCTTCGAAAAATTCTGACTAGGCAATAAAATTGGATTGGCAAAAACCCAGGGACTCCTTTAACATCAAGGGCTTGTTAATTCTTTTCCCCTGTGAATATTTTTTCATATTTCTTTATAATATTTACTTATCAAGTTTCTGAAATAAATTATGTTCTTAGAAACTGCAGGATCGTTTTTAATCTCTCCGGCTCCCTTGGCACTTCAAATTGTCACGCTTTCCTCCCCCCTCTATTTCCTTCAGTTCTTACCTCACCAGTTTTGATTCTTAAGGAATTTGTCCTCAACTGTCATACTTTTTTCTTTTCTTTTGTTTTTGCTCTTGGGGCAGTCTTTCCATTATCCACCTCCTATGGACCCGCCGTGTTTCGGACTAGCAACCAGCAGCCATAAGGAAAGGATGGTGGCGTGGTTTGACCGTTTCTTGTTCATTTCTTACTTTACGGCATCACGCGCACCACCCACCCATCTTAATGTAAATTAGTACAATAAATTATTGAAATCATTTGCATTTTCAGTTTAGAGTATTAGTACATTACATTATTGTATTAGATAGTACATTATTGTATGAACTGTTTTAAACTTGTTAATTGTCCTCTTTTTCATCGCTTATCGCTTAATTTAATCACTCTTTTATTTTTATGCATCCTTATTCTGGTTTGAGTCACTGTCATTGTACAACAAATACTTCTTCGAGCTTTAATTATTGCAAAATCATTAATTACATCATTGTAGTACACTGCTGGGGGGACAATTGCTAAGGACGGATAACACTATCATCCAGAGCAACTACAAAATGAAAGGAAGCAAAATGTGGAAAATTAGAATAAGTGCGGGATATTAGTAAGAAGTATGAGTATGCAAATTTTTTTCCACGTCTGTTCATCACGTGATAGCGTTCATAAGAGCTTTAAAGGTTTTGACGCGTGTGGACAGTTGTTGTTTCAATTCAAAGTTTTACAGGAAAAATTTAATAGACGAACTTAAAATATTTGACATGTCTTCCCGACATCACATAGATGATTTTATGCGTGGCCGAATTATTGGAAAGATATATCGTCCTATCAGCAAAAAGGAACAGGCGCACCACAACTCAACAGGTGGCAAATAAGTTTCTTGCTGCCTCAGGAAAGCAGATCTCCCGAAAAACTGTTGCCAGACGTTTGAGGGGAGGAGGACTATACGCACGCAGACCTGTTGTGTGTGTCCCATTGACCAGACAGCACCGTACTGCCCGTTTGCAATGGTGTCGTGAGCATCACAATTGGACTGAACAGGACTGGGCATGCGTACAATTCTCAGATGAGAGTAGGTTCAGTCTGTCATCGGATTGTGTAGACGCCAACTGATCTGGCGCGAGTGGTACTGCTTATCGTCCAGAAAAATATCCAGGAAAAGGACCGATATCCGACATGCAGTATCATGGTGTGGGCCGGCATCATGATCAATGGCCGCACGCGCCTACATGTGGTTGCGAATGGGACTATGACGGGCCAACGATACATTGACGAAGTTCTACTTCATCATGTTCGTCTTTTCCGTGGTGCTGTCGGTGATAAATTGGTTTTTATGGACGACAACGCAACATGTCATCGAACACTCGCTGTTCAGGATAGTCTAGACAGCGAGGGTATTCAACGTCTCGTATGGCCAGCGCGTTCTACAGATCTAAACCCCATTGAAAATGTGTGGGATGCTTTGGGGAGGCAAGTTGCTGGTCGAAACTATCCTCCGACAAACAAGAACACCCTCATCCGTGCACTCACAGAGGAATGGGATAAATTGCCTCAACAGCTGCTGCATAATGTTGTGCAAAGTATGGTACGACGTGTGGAATGTTGCATCACACTCCACGGTGGACATATCCTGTACTGATACCTTTCTTTAAGGTGCCTGCTGACTTTTAGATGCATTGTTCCATTTCTCCGTACGCAGATCAAATTTACATTTTTTTTCCTTTCAGATGTTTCACATCTTTTGTACTTTCCAGATCAATAAATATTCTTTATTCTAATGTCTGAACAGTGTGGCAACTATATTTTATCCTACTAGGCCTCATGTCTCGCTTAATGTTATGCTACATAGCAATTTGTGATCCGTCCTTATCAATTGTCCAGCAGTGTATATTTCCATTTTAATATTTTGAGTGCATAAGATCGTCAAACTGTTAAACTTTTCATTTTCCATAGTAGATTTTAAGGGCACAAATGCTTTTCTTATGACTCACTAGGTGGTGGTACGTTTGCTGTATAGTTTTAGTTTATTTTCTTTTTTGCCCTCCAAATTTTAGAGCTCCCAAATCTCTTGCACCCTAAGCCATGTGATAGGCACCCATGATAGATACCCATGAGCTTATCTTGCCTAAGCTGAAAAGCGGCACATAGAAACTCGGGTGAATTAATAAGTGTTGACGTGAAATGTGTTCGCTGAAAACAATAATTGGGTATAATTTTCATATTTACCTGTGATTTTCTTCGGACATCGGTAGAAAAGTTCTCCGAATAGCGTGAACAGGCATATAGGTGACGGGGATGGTGAGGTTTTATTCATATTCCTGATGAGCTTCGCCCGTCCGAATTTCCATTCCGTATCGGACTGCGCCTGGATCCTCTGGTATGTATTTGACATCATAGCAATGAGGAGATTGATGAGAACAATCACCGTGACCATCATATAAATCCCAAATACCACCTTCATTATAGCTTTTGAGAATCCAGGGCTCAGGTGCATTGGTGGCATATAGTCTGGCTCCACCAGACCGAACAGTGCGAAGAAAAGCATTTCGAAAGTGTCAATAGGAGATTGAAATACGACCAGCGTAAGGTTGTCCGCGCCTTGGGGAAGGAATACTGGTTGGTAAATGGCGCACAGATGCAGAGAGAATCCGACTAAAAATATACCCAGGATGGCTAAGAATCTCATCAAGTCTTTTATGAGATCCCTGATGATGACCGTCCACGGTCCGAATAGATGATGGAATGTTAAGAAGTTTAGAAATTCCACGAAGCAGAGAAGTAGTGCCACGGCAAGAAATTGGTTTCGTATGTATAAACACACTAATATTGAATGGTCATCTGGGAAAACAAACGCCAGAACGTGTGTTAAAATACCCATTGAACCCACAGTCATGATGATTACTTTTATGAAGCCCAACCCTTCTCTGTCTTTAGGGTTCGTCGCATCGGATACCCAAAGACCTATTAGCCAGATGAGAAGTAACCACTCGTGTATGTATGGGATGAGGTGAGTTGATTTCCACAAAGGCAGCCATGGATTGACAATGGTGAATGAAAGCAGGAAGATGAAAAATATATGTGATACCAAATAGGACATAAACTTGATGATGGGGATGCTCGTGAATCTGTGACCCAGTGGCAGGGAAAAGGCTACCCAAACTAGAGGGCACACTAGAAAAGATAAAAACATGAGAGTCATTTTCCAAGAAGCCCACTGCAAGCTGCCCATCCACAAATCCGTCAGATATTTCTGTACCGCAGGATGGGCCACGACTTCTTTTTGCTGAAGCTCTATGAGGACATCTAAAAATGGTTGGTTCTGGGAATCTACAGATCTGAGGAGTGTTCCGGTGTTGTATGAAATAGCTGTAATGCCAAGCAGATCGGCTGCCATGGCTTCGCAAAAAATGGCCATGACTTCCAAATCCCTGGCTCGATCTTTTTCTTTGAGTGATAAGAGTTGGTAGCTTCGTGCCATCTTTGCTGCTGTCTCTATTGGTGCAGCTGACACTAGAACGAACTCTAAGACTGGCTTGTTTTGGTGAGCTTTGCTGGACACCATTAAATCGATGAGAAACTAAAAGAAAATAAGAAATAATCAATGTATCCACATTGCAAGTGTTAAATTTTAGATTTTGATAATTGCTAGAAATTATTTCTATCGATTAAAATGTGTAGTGGTTAAAAAGTTATCATTTAGTTCAATTGTGGATGAATACATTCTATATGATTATGTGAGTTATATCGATCTGTTTATTCCTAAATTAATTAATGGATAATTCATTTGTTTTTATCATAAATAACAAAAATCATTTAAATGATAAGCGTCAGGAATTATTTAAAGTATAATGGAAAAAATCTTTGTTAAAATCGAAAATATTTCATAAAATCCTTTAAAATTTCTTCAAAAAAGTTTAACAACTGTATAGGCATGCAAAACAGCTTAAGATTTAATTATAGTGTTTATTATCAATATGTTCCTTAACAAACTGTTGTATAATTTTTGTGTGTAAAATTGTTTTTTTCCACTGAAATAGCAATATTTTGAACAATTTTTATAAGACCAGAATTTTATACACGAATCATCTCATTTTTTATAATAGAAATATAAAAATTATATATTTTTTGGGCATACGTGTTACTGAACCAGTTAACTGTAATTGACGAGTATACTCGTTATGGAGAAGTAGCAGGATTTTGTGTCATGGCAAGTATAAATGTCGTGCGTAAAAAAGTAGTGACCACATCAGCTATTTAAACTGTAACATTTGAGAAAAATAAAACATATTCCCAAATTTCAAGGTGCTAAGAATATTTTGAGGCTAGCAGGAGTAAAGAAAATAAAAATTATGAAAAATTTAAATCTAACTCATGCGTTCCAGAATGTACCGGCTGAAATTGCGGGTACGTTCGCATAACGGATTTATGTACGATGATAATTCTCTTTTAGATGTTTAATCTAAAAGGGGAAAATATGTAAAAGTCGGAAAGTGGATTATAGCTTTCCTTCAGGTATGGTACTTAATTTTTCTTGCGTTTTTCGAGTAATATATATATATATATATATATATATATATATATATATATATATATATATATATATAATATGTTTATGTTAACCAGATAAATAAGTATTAGTAATAAAATAGGTTTGTTTTACAAAATTACCAATCTTTTTATCCAATATTTTATAAGGGACACTTACTCTGAGGTTGACGAATACACTCGTCATCGCTCGATTTATGTGACACACATAGTTGCGCGATCTCAAACGAGGGCGACACAGTTAACTGGTTAAAGAACATGTTTGGATTACCATGAATATAGTCAGAAACTTATTCAAAACATAGTCCAAGCCAGTTTTCTTTCTTTTACAAGGTTCACTCTTTCAATTACTGTAAAGTCAATTATGTGCAAGTATAATCTTTGTATATAATTATTGATTAAAGTCTATACCATTGTTCTAGGAGAAAAAACAGAAAAGTTTATGCGAAACTTACGCTACTATCAGCCATTAGAGTGTGGGTGTCATGCTCCTTCTTCAGGAGATAATTTAAAACGTCATAGTGACCGGCTGCAGCTGCGAGGCACAGGGGAACCTTTCCGTCCTATTGTATGAACAAAAAACAATTATTTCTGAAGAAGAAAACATTTCATTCTACAGAAAATGTTATAAGATTTTAAGGGAATCTCTTTTACAGAACTCTGAATTAAAGATGAATGGATAAACGAAAATCTACTTACGCTTGTGGCAGCTGTTGGCGATGCTCCACTATTTACCAGCAACTGAACTACGTCGAGGAAACCGTGCCTTGTTGTGTAATGCAGTGCTGTCCATCCATTCTACAAAGAGAAGGTATTTTTTAAATATTAATGTATGTGCTGCAATATTTCTTATGGTATTTTTAAAAATAAATACTAATGCAAACAGTCTCTAGTCTTAAACTATTTTTACGGTATTATGCCATCGACTAATTTCGCCAAATCAAAAGACGTTGTCAAATGCTGTCATCCTTATTGCTGTGCTTGAATATGTGTAGGAAAGATTTCCACTATTGGTCACATATCATGGCATTTGGTGCCGTCTTATAATTTGATGAAATTGGTTAGCAGTATAAAACGTAAGTACCCTTTTAATTAATGTTCCTTCTTTCTTAGATAAAGAATTTACACACACATAAAGGTTTAAAATTAAACTCTATT
Source organism: Trichonephila clavipes (assembly GCA_019973935.1). Classification (NCBI taxonomy): domain Eukaryota; kingdom Metazoa; phylum Arthropoda; class Arachnida; order Araneae; family Nephilidae; genus Trichonephila; species Trichonephila clavipes. The sequence continues at coordinate 1,471,373 of BMAU01017743.1, read as the reverse complement.
TTAATTTTTATAAAAGAAAGTATTCATTAGTGGTTCAAAAGGGCAAATTATGAAATTCTCAAGTTTCCAGTGGAGTTAATTTTTTTTAAAAAAAAATTTGTTTCCCTATGTAGAAAACCCATAAGAATCTTTTCTAACACAGTACGATATATGTAAGACTTTTAAACTTTTCTTTTATATGATACTGATTTTACAAAGAGCTGTGTGCGGTTGGTTTACACTACTATAACACTATAAAAATATATCAGCAATAAATGAAATTAATTCCATGCATTACTTATATTGGGGTTTAAGTAGACAATCAAATTTACAAGAGAAAGAAAACAAAAATAATTCCGAAAATCAATATCTTATGCAGCCGCTATGCGCAGCCTGTACCCTTAAATTATTCACTCTAAATGTCCCGCCGGCATTCCAGATGATTATCTGAAGCCAATATACAGTCACACTATTTGGCCGACGAGCAAGTCGCTGACCGCTGATATTTAATGGGTGACATATCTTGAAGCTATGGAAAAAGCGCAACCAATCGTGCATTGAGGAAGGTTTTTACATTCTAAGCAATATAGTGATTAGCATAAATGTTGTTGAAAGACAGCTCCGGGAATTATGCAGGATCTAGGGCACAGCTTTCTCAACGCTCTTTATTCAGGGCTCCTGGAATTTGGATTTGGAGGGATAGGCCATGATACCTTCTAGCGCCCGAGACAACTTATGGCTCTAGACCAGTGCTTCTCAAACTTTCAATATTCGCGACCCAATACTCAATCCTTATTTTCATCGCGCCCCCCGTACAATAACGATACATTGAATTCAATAATACTATATTTTGAAACTAAACCTACAGTTCGACTTTTACCTTTTTAGTGCCACTGGCGTATATAAACGTCTCACTCAGCCAGTGTCTTAATTGCCCCGGACGTATATATACGTCTTTCCGAAGAACGGTATTTTCTGCGCACTGTTATCCATAGAATTATTCCGAAGGCTTTGGAATGCAATAAAAGGAGCACGATTGTCTTTGCGAAGGATTTACTTGTTTCAGATTATTTATTTCTTTATCCCTTTAACCTCTCCCCCTTCCCAATACACCAGATACGCTCGCTAACGTGTTAAACGGTGGCAGTGGGGAGCGAATCCCGGAATTTTTAACCGGAATTCAAAGGAGTAATTATGAACCATATAAATTATCAAGATAAGTATTAATTTTTGTTTTTAATTTTATATATAACAAGCCTATGGAGAAACTGATAATTATTAAACTTGTTCTTAACGTAGTATCTTTAAAATGATTATAAAATTCAATGCGTAGTACTGATATATTTATAAGTGTAAATATAAATTTCATTTTTTTATTTGTTTGCTTTTAGTACATTAATAATATTTTAAACAATCTTTTGTTTTCTACTTTGTAATATGCTCGCGCCCCCCACAGTTTGAGAAACACTGCTCTAGACGCTTAGTAAGACATTGTGGCAGAAGCTTTAATTTGTAGTGTCTGATACTCGTTCATTTTTATAGCTCAATCTGTAGCAGTAATCTTTTTTTAAAGATGATTTGTTGCCAATAGCCATGTCATTGATTGTGTTGGTTGAGCCCATTGTCAGTGTCAAGGGAATTCTAGCACATAATCAAGGGAGCAGCAGATATAGAATCACCTTAGGGACAGACAATGCAACACCTGTAGATGTATTGCCTTGCACTAGAGGACGTTGTATGGTGTGTTACCGACACACAGAAGAATCTATCGTCCCATGGTGACGTCATTGAATTTATTGTCCACTGCGGGGTTCGTCTTTTCTAGTTTTCCATAATCCATTCTTCCAGATACGCATCACTGTTGTGGCAAGTCCATTTCATGGAGTTGGATTATGAGCCTCGTTCAAGTTACGCCAGTTACTTGTATGATGCTCTACGTCTTCGAAGAAAAATATTAATCTCTATTCAATAACTAAAAGTTGTCAAATGCCGATTTAAAAATTTCAACGTACCATTAAAATGCTTGTTTATATACGATTCCTTTGGAACTTAAGAGGATGTGTTTATCGATTTCTACACATGCTATCACTTTGTTATTCAAATCGTTTGCAAATCCTAACCTGTTTTGTATTTCCAGTAAGTTTTGTTCGACTTCTCAATTCGATAATTCTTCATTCAATTCAAAATCAGATCAGTAATGTATTTGATTATAAAAACGCTGATTTCCGCGACACGTTGTCCTATTCAATAAATTCTTACTGTTACTGAGAGACTAGTTAAATAACGAGTGAGTAAATATAGGGTGTTTTTTTAGAGGTATAGAACTTTAAATTGCAATAAAACAACGATGTATTATTCGATTGACATGAATATTTTTTATTCGAAAGATAATCTTGTGGCGTTACATTTTAAATATGATTTCTAGCATAGGAATGCCACGGCTGGCTCGGATGTAGTCCAATCTGTACGTCCAATTTTCGATGACTTTTTCCAACATTTGCGGCCGTATATCGGCAATAACACGGCGAATGTTGTCTTCCAAATGGTCAAGCGTTTGTGGCTTATCCGCATAGACCAATGACTTTACATAGCCCCACAGAAAATAGTCTAGCGGTGTTAAATCACAAGATCTTGGAGGCCAATTCACAGGTCCAAAACGTGAAATTAGGCGGTCACCAAACGTGTCTTTCAATAAATCGATTGTGGCACGAGCTGTGTGACATGTTGCGCCGTCTTGTTGGAACCACAGCTCCTGGACATCATGATTGTTCAATTCAGGAATGAAAAGTTAGTAATCATGGCTCTATACCGATCACCATTGACTGTAACGTTGGGGCCTTCATCGTTTTTGAAGAAGAACGGACCAATGATTCCACCAGCCCATAAAGCGCACCAAACAGTCAGTTTTTCTGGATGTAACGGTGTTTCGACATACACTTGTGGATTAGCTTCACTCCAAATGCGGCAGTTTTGTTTGTTGACGTAGCCATTCAACCAGAAATGCGCTTCATAGCTAAACAAAATTCGCTTATGAAAATCGGGAACAACGGCAATCTCGTTTTGGGTCCATTCGACGAATCTACGCTTTGCTTGATCATATTTAAAATGTAATGCCACAAGATTATCTTTCGAATAAAAAAAAAAAAAAAATTCATGTCAATCGAATAATACATCGTTGTTTTATTGCAATTTAAAGTTCTATACCTCTAAAAAAACACCCTATATAAGGTTTAATGGCACAAAAGCCTATTTCTGCTAAGTTGCACTTACAGCTAATGGATCATGATATTCAGACCGCGGAAATGTTTTTTAAAGGTTTACTTTCAAGCATTTTTAGTTTCTCGTTTTTTACTTTTAATTTTTATAAATTAAACGAATCTTATAACAGATTCTTTACTCCATTTTGGAAAAAAAGGACTTTGAAAACGCTTCATAAACATTACAATTTGTATTTTTGAGAATCTTGGAAGAATTCAAATTTAGTATTCTTAAAAGAAACTGGCGATGCAACGCTTATTATTTTAAAACGTGTATTTTTCGAGATTTTAGCTCTGTTTTAGTTTGCTATTTGAATTATGCTGCTTATTAGAAACAACTACAGAGTAGCAGATTGATTTGAGACTGTCTTGACCTGCAATCAAAGAGACAGATCCAAGCTCAAAACACGTTTTCAGAGAACAATTTTCATATAAAATTTGAATTTTGAAATGCAGATATCCGTATATTATGTAGTAGAAAAACATTCCAAAATACGTCAATTGTAAGCTTATTTAACATTAGCGCATAAGAAATGCAATATGGAACGTGTAACTGAAAAAAATAGATGGACTTATGCATAAATAAGTAGCATTATGAAATAAACTACTTTCTAAAGTATAAAGAAGTCGGAATATAATATTCGAGTGTTTTTTATCGAAAATGTTTTACGCGCGCGCGCGATTGCGACTGAAATTACTTAACAAAGATAGTCTTAATATAATAAAGCTTTCTAGAATAGATTTAAATTTTACACGACTTACATTATCTGCCACGTTGATATCTGCTCCTTGTCCAAGCAGTAGACCAACCATTTCCCTGTGTCCTTGTGCTGCTGCCATGTGCAAAGGTGTCCTTCCTTGCTTGTCAGCAGTTTGAAGCTGTTCTGTGGATCGACTCAGCAAGAGACCGGCCACTGCTAAATGTCCACCTCTTGCAGCTAAATGCATAGGTAATATACCCTACAATCATATAAAAAACAGATTATAAAAATTACCGATCAGAGTAAGAAACTACATTTTTTGAAAAAGGGCATATAGTGTTGAAAATACTTACCTGTGTAACTGTAGCAGCGTCCGTTTGAACGCCGGAACTATTAAGCAAAACACGGACTACACCTTCGTGTCCTGATTCTGCTGCTAGATGCAACGGTGTAAAGCCATACTAAAGAAATTAAATAAATCTTGAATGAGCATCAGAAATAATACTCATAAGTTTTCGTATAATAAAATGTTAATAAAAATCAGTTCATATACATATAAATAATTGCACGGAAGACGTGAGAAATATTCCGGTATTTTCAGAAATTTACATAATTAAGCTAATTATTGCTAATTAAAATCAAGCAATAAATGTTGGGAATATAAAGCTGCAGATGGAATTTACGATTCCTGGAGATAGTCTTAAAATAGGTGATTAAATATGTGATAAAAAAAGGGAACTTTTTTTAGATTCTTAATATTTAGGCAGATCATCCATTGAAAGAATCATTTTCTGATTATACATATGTTCAGAAAATTTCATGTAGAGACTTAGTATTAATTACCATTTATAACTGAATAACAAATTTTTTTTATTTCTAATGGCAGATTATGAGCAGTTACAGCTAATAGCTATAAAGAAAAAAAGCTGAAACAGAGTTCATTAATCTAGCATATCTCTAGCACTTGGACAGTCTACCAGCGTTCCACTGTAACACTAGAAAAGTATCAACCTGAGGTGGATGAGACATAAGGCTAAGTTGTATATATTTTAGCCACTATAAAATGTTTTCAGGTGCATCACGAGGAGATAGATCTACTGCGCACAGTTTTGTATTTTGTTTATTTATTTATTTATTTTACTTTGAATAGAAGAAAAAATCATTTTTTGACGGAAAGAGCTATTGCAGATATGTTGGTAGCCAAAGACTAAGGAAAAAATCGACGATGAATTAATTTTGCCGAGATTGTATTTGGTGTTCTTGGAGAGGATTGTCCAAAGAATCTGTTAGGCTTAACGTATGACACCTCCAATTAGGCTTAACGTAGCTGCATTGAAAAAAAATTTTGAAGCTCGTAGTATTTTACACTTTTTAATTTCTTTTAAAGTCTGCAACGTAAAATATATGCTAATGGATAATCAGCTGGGGAAGGACGATAACTTGATAAACAAACATGTAACACTTTATAATAGCTCATTACAATTTTACGATGCAGTGCGATTACTTCGGCATAACGTCTTCACACAAAAAAATGTATTCTATTATTATATACATGTTACTAATCTACAACTGGAATCGATTTCGACTTACATCATCGCTGAGGCTTGTATCTCCAGGTCTTTCACTGGGTATGGTAGCAGGAATCTGAGTCAACATTTCTTGCACGAACTCCGTCTGTCCGCAGCTGGCAGCCACGTGAAGAGCTGTCATTCCAGTCTAAATGAAACAGTAACGATTCAACTGTTGCTGAGCATTCAGAACCTTAATATTAACTTTTAGCTGAATTTCATTAATTTACAAGAGAAAATCTTAGCCTTTTAAAATTACTGGATTTGCTTAAAATAAAGGCAGATTTTTTTAAATTCGTTTTATGACCGTTAATCGGTTTCTCCCACTATTTAAAGATAAACATATGAGAATCAATGATGTAGCATAAATGAAATACTTACCTTTTTACTGCATACTCGCCATGAAACTGCTGATTTCAAAGCCTGAAGAACTTTCACATGTCCATCCTTAGCGGCAAAATGCAAGGCTGTGTACCCATCCTGAATAAAAAGTTTTAAAGAAATGAAATTTTAAATCGAAATGTCACCTCAGTTTTGAACATTTTATTTTAATAACCGCATTTCGTATAACCTGTTGAGCAAAAAATCAGAATAATATCTCCATTGATTCAAATTAATTTCATCATTATGACAGTATTTCTTTTTATTCGGTTATAATGGTCTGTGGAGCACATGGATTACTTTTATGGGGGGAAGGTTTTTATTTAAAAAACAAAACGCCTTGACGAAAGTTCCGAGGCACAATTTTGCGCTAAAAATTAAGAATCTGTTCGTCCATGCGGAGGAAAGGTTGAACCTACTTATTTCACCCCAACGCTTGTCACTACTCGGGAAACTAAAATTTTAAAATAGTTCTTAAGAGGGTTCACCCATGTGATGAGTCCAAAAAATAAAAAAAAATTTTTTTTTCATAAATTGCTTTCTTAACATGTCTAGAATACGTTGGTAAAGTATTTCTTTTAATTCGAAGTCGTTATAAGGAAGCAGGTGTTAGAAGGGCAGCTGTTCGGTGAGCTAAGTTAAGAATTTCATTGTTTTAATCGGACTTGAAACTTTATAAACGCATTTTTCTCAAAACTGTGTTTTCAAACTTTCCTCCATCATCCATTCCCAAGAAGGATTTGACAGAATGCTTTGAATTTATAGGATAGAATAAGTACAAATATATGCACGAAATGAATTGCAATAATTCCACAATTCAAAATTTTTCTATTTTTTTAACAAAAACATAGCAAAAAAAAAAAAAAAAACTCATGAAATTCGAAAGTTTTTTCAGAGGTCTACCACAAAATCCAATTTTTGATATTTTCAGTTGAGTATAGCTCATTCAGTGTATTTTAGCTTATAGATCAAAACGCTGTTAATTTTTAAACATTTCAGATAAGCTAATTAGCCGGAGTCGTGGAGGAAGTGAGCGTCTATTTTTTCAATGTGGGTGTGTTCAGAGCGCTATAACTCACCTTCTATTGGATATTTTTGGCTAAATATTTACATACATACTGTTAAGATACATATAAATAAACGATAAACGTAAAATTCTATCAGTTTACTGGTCATCAAAAAAAAAAATTTCTAAAAATGCTTATAAAACAGGCCGTTACATGGGTGAACCTCCGTTAGTTCCCAAAGTGGGCGCTATAGACTTTTAGAGGCGGTAGCAAAATAAGTGGCAATTGGTAGGTACAAGAGTTGGGCAATTGTTATGTAATTCAGCAACTCAATACGTTTTGACAGCAATATGTATGCTTTCAGTGACTTCACTATGACTATGATAGTCTTATCGTCGATGTAGGCTAGATTTCAAATCTTCAAAGATTAGTTTTTTAGGATTAAGTTTTATTAGGATTAATGAGCATTTCCGTGTCGATTTAAGCTCATTTCGGGCCCTGGGCACCCCCTTCTACAGGCCCCCTTGGCACTGGAGGATCAAAATTTATAACCAGAAAATCTGGTTAAGTCCAGCTTATTCGGGCCCTAGGGCGCCCGCCCCAAGCGCCCAATGGATAAACCGGCACTATCGCCTTACAGTAAGAATCACCAGTAGAAAGCATACAGGCAAGTGATAGAAGTCATACAAAATGAATTTTTAAAATTAAACCTTATTTTGTGTAAAATTGTGGCAGATTGCATTATTCTATCATATCTGCTTCTAAAAAGACGTGTTGATAGTACATAACTGAACCTGCGAAAAAAATTAATTTATTCAGTCTTTTAAGAACTAATTATTGCAATTATAGCACCGTTCTGTTTTGAAATGTTAGTTTTTCATTTATTAAATATAAGACATTTTAAAAGGATGTTTTTAGAAACACTACTTAATGAAACTTACAGCATTTTCTTCTGTTGCAGAGGATCCAGCTTCTATCAATACTTTTACTACTTCAGCATGCCCACCAGATGCTGCCAGGTGTAAGGCAGTGTTTCCTGTCTGGTTTAAAAAAATACATGTTGCATTACTAAAACATTAAACAAAATGATGAATAATTTCTTTATTCATGTGTTCTTTTTGAAATTATTTATTCATTTCATTGGTTATTTTATTTTTAAGAATTAACGGAGAAACAAGATATTTGATTTGTTTTTATAAGCGATTGAAAAATAGATTTTACTGTTGCATTTTAATACTGTTGTAATTTCCAATAAAAATAATTAGTTTTTATTTAATGTATTTTTCCTACTGAATTTATTTAAGAAAGAAAGCATTAAAACATCTTATTTACTTTTATGTAAAATGCATTGTTTTTATGCAGCTAGTTGCTTAATTTATGATTTTTCTTGATTATTATGTGCTGGTTAAACAATAATATAAATCACTAGAATTCAAGGAAATTTTTTAAAATATTTTTTGAATGGGATCAAAGAAGAAATCCCATAAAATGAAGCTAAAAGGCTACATTTTAAGTAGTTATAGTAGTTCATTTTATGTTTTCGTAGCATAAATATTTTTCAATCTAAATTTCTGATATTTATGATTACAAATATGATGAAAAAGTAATGGGGTATTAACTTTCAAGGATAGTACTGTAATTAAATTTAAAATTTGAACCTGGAGATAATTTAGATTTAAAAAATTTTCCGTATTTCTATATTACAATTTCCTCTCCAAAAGCAACGATAATATGTTTTACAAAATCCCTTTTCAGAAGTATTTCTTTTTAATAATGAATATACGAATCTCTTATAGCTCTTTTATCTTAAATGTAGGTATCTCAATGAGAATTATACTTTATTTAACTACATGCAAAGGTCTAGAGTAACGATAATGAAAGCAACTTACCAAATTTCTCGCTGATGTCACCATAGATCGATTGAATTTCATCAACTCTTTGATTACAGCAACACTTCCTTTCATAGCTGCGATGTGGGCACACGTAAAACCGTTCTGAAAATAATTTTAAATATATTTACCTTAATATTTTTAATTAAAAAAATAGAAAATTCTTTGATTATAACTTTCTTTAAAACTTTAACTTTTTGGTAACATCACTAATTTAACGTTGAAAAAACAAAAGAATATTAAAATATTTAAAAACTTTTCACTTCAGTAAAAGTTAATATGATGTATTCACACCTATAAATTAACTCTATGATTAGTGAGATTATGAGTTTAAATATATATATACACAGTCAGACCTCTATATAACGAAGTGGCTAAATCTCGAAAAAAAGTTCGTTACATGGAAAAGTCGTTATATATAGAGAGATTTATCTTCCAATTTTCTTCATAAACCACATAAAATAAATTTTAAATTCATAAATAAAGAGTGCTTTTTTTCCAGGTATAGAAGTTTAAGTTGGCATTACTTTCCAAGATGGCGACCGATTTAACAGCTGTCAAGGGATTTATTCTCAGTTTGGTTTGGCAATTCATCAAAACGATCATCAAGCAAGGCGTAGATCCGTCGAATGGGCCCAAAACGAGATTGCCGTTGTTCCCGATTTTCATAAGCGAATTTTGTTTAGCGATGAAGCGCACTTCTGGTTGAATGGCTACGTCAACAAACAAAACTGCCGCATTTGGAGTGAAGCTAATCCACAAGTGGATGTCGAAACACCGTTACATCAGAAAAACTGACTGTTTTGGTGCGCTTTATGGGCTGGTGGAATCCTTCTTCAAAAACGATGAAGGCCACAACGTTACAGTCAATGGTGATCGGTACAGAGCCATGATTATTAACTTTTTCATTCCTGAATTGAACAATCATGATGTCCAGGAGCTGTGGTTCCAACAAGACGGCGCAACATGTCACACAGCTCGTGCCACAATCGATTTATTGAAAGACACGTTTGGTGACCGCCTAATTTCACGTTTTGGACCTGTGAATTGGCCTCCAAGATCTTGTGATTTAACACCGCTAGACTATTTTCTGTGGGGCTATGTAAAGTCATTGGTCTGTGCGGATAAGCCACAAACGCTTGACCATTTGGAAGACAACATTCGCCGTGTTATTGTCGATATACGGCCACAAATGTTGGAAAAAGTCATCGAAAATTGGACGTCCAGGTTGGACTACATCCGAGCCAGCCGTGGCATTCCTATGCCAGAAATCATATTTAAAATGTATTGCCTCAAGATTATCTTTCGAATAAAAAAAATTCATGTCAATCGAATAATACATCGTTGTTTTTTTTGCAATTTAAAGTTCTATACCTCTAAAAAAACACCCTTTACTATATATTTAAGTAATTATTGACATCTTTTAGTAAGTTAGTATATATTTGTTTTATATATCTTACCTACCAAAAAAAGAAAAGAAAGATAAACTGCAAGTAAAGTTTCTTGACGCCTTTATCCACTTCCTGAAGAATTAAATATTTTTCTTTGATGCTCAAGCACTTACGTTTTGACATTTTTGAGTTCCAAGAAACGAAGCTACCTGTACGACTGGTCAACACTACATATGAACGGTAACTAGTTTAAGGACACGAAACTCCACTAAATGTGAAAGGAGATATATCAAAATATTTCCAGTGAGCTGGACAATGGGTGTTAAAGGTTGCACTTCTTGGATGAAATGCTCAGAATTCTATTGCTCTTGGCGAGTTAGGCATCTAATAAAACCAGTTCAAGGTTTTTGACCACCATAAAGTGTGTTAAAGGAGAGAAAAAGTTGAAATTCCCAAGAAATACTATAAAAATAATGAGAAAAAAATTGAATTACAAGAAAAAAAAGTTCGTCGCATAGAAAATGCACTTCGCGATCGGGAGGTTATTTTACGAAGAAAATTGTGAAATGTTTTTGGTTCCAGGAAAAAGTTCGCTATATAGAAAAATTCGCAATATAGAGGTTCGTAGTATAAGTAGTGACAATTAAAAATTATGGATATTAATCAAATCATCGTTCATTTAGGCAATTTTAAGATATTAGAAGAGAGAATTTAGCATCTCTCATGCCAAGCAATAAAAAGAATTTTCCCTTTTCTGCATTTAAATATAAGAAAAAATATTATTAAAATGTAATTATATGTTTAAGGGAAGGGAAATATTAGTAAATTTTAAGTACTCTTAAAGGCAAGTGTAAGCTATTTCTTTTCTCGGAATCTCAAATAAATCTGTCAAGAATTCAAGATCTAATTCTTTTAACGAGGATTGATGAATAAATCTGTCAAAATATAGATTTTCATTTTTTTAATGAGAAACGAATGACTAGAGTTTCGAAATAATCATATATCAGTTACAAATTTTCTTAGATAAAAATTGTGCAATTAGAATTTTAAGGAAATATTAAGTTATATTACACACACATTCACGCACAAAATAGCTTGAAGGAATAATTGGTAGAGAGACGGTGATGCAAAAATGGCGCTTCGTATTTTTATTTGATTCTGACTGGACGTATCGCTTTGTAAAAGTGCAAAACAAAAATCAAATTTAAGATTTTGTGGTGCTTCAGATTTATGTAAATATAGTTTTATTAAAGAAAGATGGAAAAAGAAAGATTTTAGAGTACATCATTTTTCATAAAATGTACATTCAAATTCTGATAAAAAAAATAAAATACTGATGTATTGAGAGAAAGCCGAAGGCTAATTTGCAATAGTTTTTATAGGTAAAAAGTATACTTGCGATGTTAAACAATGCTTTTTAAGAGCGTAGAAAAACATATGCAATGAAAAGAGTAAATGTGATTTAAATTAGCTTCTTTGTCCAAGATATTTTTACATCCTGTCTTCTCCAACACGTATTGTTATTGTTTTCGCAATCAAAATGATCAGAGTGTTTTAAATCTTTTGCTTACGCCAGTTCTTAACGCATTCAACACTACTGTAGTATTCTTATAATTAAATTACACTGTTATAATCTATTTTAATCTATTCAGTACTGAGGCTCTTACTTTGCTCGCGCATTCAAATCACAGCCACTAATAATTATTTTTCAAGATGATAATGACACGCTCGTGTTCATTTATTTTGGCAATGGCTAAAGGATGGATTCCTTCTCTGTAATGAGGTAAAGTAAAAATAGAATCTACTTACCGAATTAGCCATCGACACCAATTCGGGCTTGTGTCGCAGGAACAGTTTTACAACTTCGGGGTGGTCATTTTCAGCAGCTAACAGTAATGGAGTTTGACCCGTCTAAAATAGAAAATAGTCGATGAAGATTTGTGAATATTGATTCAAATCCAATTTATTATTATTCGATCAATTTTCTTTATAATTCTGTAATGCTTGTAAAGATTTAAAAATGTTACCTAATAAGAATTAAGCACATTGAATTCAATAAAATTATAATAAAATTACATGATATTAGTTTAGAAAATGGCTTAAAGTTTAGTTAGAGCAAAAATGCTTTAACTTATTTTTGTCTGTTTTAATCAAAAGATGAAATTTAACTTACATTATCTATGGAATTCGCATCGGCTCTCATTTCCAACAGCACGCTGCAAACATCTAGTTTTCCATTTTCTGCTGCAAGGTGGAGGGGTGTTCGTTTTGTCTAAAAAATAAATATATAAATATCACTTAAAAATTTATATAAAAATATGAATACTTTTTACAGCTATTGTCTTTCTCTATGTCTATGTACCAAATGTTTATTATTCATCAAATTTTTTATTTATTGTTCTGTTGTTTCTGATACCACCTGATCGACAGTGTCAAATCGAGGCCCACGAAATTCAATCATGGCAAGGGGTTAGGTTTTTACGTCTGTCATTAGCCGTAGCTCTGAGCACCATACGGTGACAGAATGATTTAGCTCGGTTCCATCCAAATTTTCAACAGAGAGAATATCCTGGGGGTGATCAAGGGCCTCCCACCTTTATTCCCCTTCCACCAACCTTTCGATAAGACTTGCGGCTCGAGGAATATGTATAGTGATCCCCATGCCACACAGACACTAAACATCTACTAGCATCCATACCTTATCTGGAATTCGAACCCAGAACCTACGGCTACGCAGCCAGTGTCGCTAACCATTATACCAGATGTGGGCGGCTATTTATTGTTCTTTATTATTTATGTTGTATTTCTTAATATTAAATAATTACCTTAGAATTTTTTTCTCCAATTACAACCACATAGACAACTGGAGTGGGGATGGAAGAGCTCAAGTTTTGAATCGATTTAAAAAGCATTAAGAAATTTTGTAGTTGAAAAAGGACAAAAGCTAGGCTCTTGATCTTAATCAAAAATAAGTATTGTCCAGTATGATATCAAGTATTATAGCTATTCCGACGTACATTTATTAACCCTTTCACGACTAAAGGAAATATTTCTTCCCAAGTTAAAATTAGTGGTTGTCGTATTTAATTATAACCTTATCTGCATTTTTAATATATAATGTCAAAACACAACGTATTCCGAATGCAGATACGTAAACGGGAACTTTAGGAGATAAAAAACCATCAAATCAATTGGCGCCAATGAAGAAACATAAACAGGATGTACTCTGTTATTTTAGCTTAATGCGTCGTGTGGTAATATATTACTGTGTTTCCTCATGTGCTTTATGTTATTCGGCGAGTATAATTTTGTGCATAAATGCATTGTATTTGAACAAATGAAAACAAATGCATGATAAAACTACACATGAGTCGAAAAGAAAATACAAATTGTTAAGTCATTTTTTTAGATTTTCTTACGCCTAAACAAAAATAAATAATTAAATACTAATATTTACTCTTAGCAATCTTATGGTCCTATAAGGGTTAAAATGGAGAGAGAGAGAGAAGGAAAATCTATAATATTTGACATTCGCTTTGCTCAGTAATAAATTTAAATCATTACTAACAGCTCAAAGTAATTGAACTAATATACATATTAGTTAATAAACTAATTTAATATGATAAATAAGTTTCTTAATAGAATTTTCTCATTACAGATATCCTCCTTTATGTATAACTAATTTCTCATCGTAAAATTAGCTTACGGTATCCGCCTACGTTCGGAACCATGATTTTAAAAAAGCGCATAAATGGATATGTTTCATCATATTTAGTGTTACTTAGATTAGAATAAATGTATAAAATTGCTTTGAGGACATTATGACAGAAAAATTATTTAAATACAATAGTTTGGCAAAAAATTAACCTAGAATAACCTTTTTTCAAAACGTTCTCCTTTTATAAAAAATGCTTCTATAGTAATAATATTTTGCTTAGATAAAGTAAAGACTTCTCCAGAGAGTCTGAACTAGGAATTTTGAAAAATTCACATTTTCAGAGCTACCACTTATTGAAATAATTATCGGCGTTTTTTTCTAAAAATTTCTCCCCTTTATTGTAGTAAAACATGCATAAATACACTTCTAAGTTATATGTTTCAAAAATCCTAGTTGATTCTCTGTGGAGAAGTCTGAGTCTATATACAGGCAAAATATTATTATAATAGAAGCATTTTTCACAAAAAGGAGAATATTTTGAAAATTGGTCATTTTATGTTAATTTTTTTGTCAAAATATTGTACTTGAATAATTTTTTATTGTAATAATATTCTTAAAACAACTTTATATACCTTTTCTAATCTAAGTGACACTAAATATCCTAAATATTATCCATTTATACGCTTTTGCAAAATCACGGTTCTGAACGTAGTCGGATACTTTAATGTCCAAATTTCGTAAAATTATACAAAAACAATTTGAGTTATGAGAATTTTTGAAAAAGGGTTAAAATATATTTAGATAGAATTGATTATTTAAAACAAACAAAACAGGATGTTTACCAGAGTGAGTGCATCCAGAGTGGCTCCATATTGAGTGACTAGCTTTTGGACGATTTCCGTGTAACCATTCCGTGCTGCCAAATGAAGAGGAGTCATACCTTTCTTGGAGCGGGCATTAGCGAAGGCCTTGTGCTTTAGGAGGATGTCCACTACCTCTCCGTGACCAAATTCGGCCGCTAAATGAAGAGCTGCTTTACCGCCCTGAAATCAAACGTATAATGGGTCAAAATGAACATCTTGATTTCAGATTGCTATATTTAATAGCCTTATGTATTACTAAATTGAAAAGGTAGTATTGCCATTTATTTGTGATAACTTAACCTCTGCATTGTCTGCAATGGAAATTGTTACAAATTTATATGGATGTGTCGTGAAACTGCAAGATCATCAAACGTTTGGAACTCTAAAAAACTTAATTCGAATTTTCTAATGTTCTTTATTTATAAAATTTTTCAATTCGATAGTTTTGACTTGACTTCTTAAAATTGAACAAGTAATATATGAAAAAAAATTTAAGTCAATTCCTACTTCGATCAACAAAGAAAATTTTATTTTAGCTACTTTTTTATTAAATAGTTACAATTAATATAAATATTTATATACACAGGACAGAATCACAACATTAAGTGGTAATTAATTTTTATTAATTATCATTAAAGTATCGTATTGTCATCCAAAACAATCGTGTATATAAAATTTCAGCTTAATTGAGTACTTTAAAATGTATTTTATTAACAATTGAAAATTCCACCAAGATCAATAAATAAACAAACAAATAAATAAACATATAGAGAGTGTGACCTAATAGTAGGAATTGAAAAAAGTCAAGTTTGGAACATATCGAAGTATGGAATATTTCGCTGTATGCTGACTTGCAATTTAAAATATAAGAACATAGTGTCGTTAAGAGGTGCAATATACTGAGAAATTCAGCTATTCCGTTTGAAATATTAAATAAGGTTTTCAAATTCTGAAGCATTAAAGTTCTCTAAACTAGGGTTTCTCAATTTCCAATCCGTGGACTGGAACTGGACCGTGGAATATGTTCGCCGGTTCGTGGACCCGTGCCTGGCCTCAAACACTATTTGATAGTCTTTCAAATTGAGAGTTATTTTTGAGAGTATTAATATATCTTTCATTGTAGATAGTATGTAAATGATTAGAAATAAGCTGGTCAAAAAATTGCTTGATTTTCATAGTTTTGTATCTGTAAAGATTATGCCACTTGTCTAAAGCAATAGCCTTACTGGTACGCGATGAAATTTTAAAATAGTTTACCATGTCGTTAGGGTTAATTGGGCGGAGAAACACTGTGCTAAAAAACGAATTCTCGAGCTGTCATTTTGAAGAGATTATAGGGAACAAAATAAATTCGTTAAGAATGTAAAAAATTTACATCTATAGACAGCGTTTTATGGACATTTAAACTAAAATATTTGAAGATTTCTATAATTTTCTAAAAACACACTACCGCCTATTTCAAAAGTAAGAAAAATAATAAGTTTTCGACACATTTGTTAGTACTAATCTAGCAGCATAATTTTCTTAATAATTTAAAGCTTTCACCAAGCTGAATTACTTCAAAAAGCGATCTACAACCTCTGTAAGAAGATATTGCGCTTATAGTAGAATATTTTGCATCTAATATACCGCCAGAAAAGGCTCTCAAAACGAAACTGAACTTAGCAATGTTTTGTCGAAAAATGGATGATTTGAACCAGTGGCGTAATGGAGAACACTTGGGCCCCTGCAAAGTCAGGTTTTGCCCCCCATGTTGGATTTTACAAAGGGTAGGTACTTGGCGATAGTCAGGCTGTGGGCCCTTTGGAGCCCTGGACCCCCCCGCAATGCGGGGGTGTACGTTACGCCACTGATTCGAACGAGGAACTTAAGAAAAAAAAAAAGGGATGGAGGCTGATCGATAGGAAGCAAAACATGCTGCATCATGACAGTGCATGGTCAAAAGGTAATTTAGTAGCTTTAATATTAATCCAGGGCTTCTCAAAGTTTCAATATTCGCGACCCAATATTCAATTATAAGTTTTATGGCGACCCCCTCATACAATATCAATGCATTGAATTCAATAATATTATACTCTGATGTTAAAAATACGATACGTCTTTAACCTCTTTAGTGCCACCGGCGTATATATACGTCTCGCTCAGCCAAAGCATTATTTTCCCCGGACGTATATATACGTTTTTCCGAAGTACGATCTTTTTTGTCCACTGCTATCCGTAAAATTTTGGAATACAATAAAAGGTCCTTGAAAATGATTGCGAAGGATTTACTCATTTCAGATTATTTACTTCTCACACTTTTTCTTCTATTACTACTACTTACTATCTTCTGCTACTCTTATCCCCCCAATACATCTTTATACGTGCGAAAACGTGTGGAAAACAAATGGCATTGGAACGCTAATAGCGTAACTTTTATTTGGCAGTTGAATTATTTATTATAAACCGTACAAATTATTAATATAGGTGTTTTATATATACTTTTTGTATATAATTTTATACATGACAATCCCATAGGGTCACTGGTAATTATTAAACTTGTTCTTAGCTTACTATTGTTAAATTAATTATTAAATACATTGTGTAGCACTGATACATTTATAAGTATAATATATCTGTGTAAATGTGTATTTTATTTTTTATTATGTATTTTGTTTATTTTCAGTAAATTAATTTTTTTCGAATAATATTCTGTTTTCGACTTTTCAATATGCTCGCCCCCCCCCCTTGAAGAGTTGTCGTGCCCCTCAAGAGGGGCACGCCCCACACTTTGAGAAGCGCTGTATTAATCGCAGATCTAGACTTGGAAATTCTGTTAATTTCACTTTTCTCCCCAATATCATACTATATACTCAATACCAATTCACTATACTTCGATAATCATCTGCTATAACTATACAAAGAAACTATATTTGACATTTCCATCCAAACGTTTTTTCTTATTTATAATGTTAAATTTATCGGTTATTAATTATTTTTTGGTTGTATTTTTCCATTATTTGAATACATCCTTTTTACAGTCGTGCTTGAACCATGCTGTGCATTTACAGTAACACCAAGAAAAATATTAATTGCATAAAAAATAGTTCTTTTTAAAAAATTATTCATCTAATCATACAAATTATTCTAATTTCCTTTCCATACTTTATGGAGTTTTTTTTAAAAAAATTCCCAGATATTTTATAGAGAATACTAATTTCAAGACGCGACATATTTGAGGTCCTTAAGCGATATAAATGCGATTCTATACTCACTTCATCGAAGACGTCCACCCTAGCTGCGTTTTGAAGTAGCAATTTGACAACTTCAGGATGACCTGTTTGGCAAGCATACAGCAATGGAGTCCATCCATTCTGAAAAAGTTCATATATTTGGAGTAAAACGCAAAAACTAATTTATAAATGGAAAAAAAATAGTTCTCAATAATTAAGATTACATTTAATGTATCCGACTACGTTCGGAACCGTGATTTTAAAAAAGCGCATAAATGGATAATTTCCCATGATATTTAGTGCCAATTAGATTAGAATACATGTGCAAAATTGTTTTAAGAACATTTTGACAAAAAAATTATTTAAATGCAATATTTCGGCAAAATATGAACTTAGAATAACCTTTTTTTAAAATGTTCTCCTTTTGTGAAAAATACTTCTATTATAATAATGTTTTGCCTGTATATAGCTCAGACCTCTGTACAGAAGCTCAACTATGATTTTTGAAAAATTCACATTATTTTCAGAGTTACCACCAATTGAAATAACCGCTTTTTTTTAAACTGTTCCCCTCTGTTGTCCTAAAACATGGATTTACCCACTTCTAAGTTATATACTTCAAAAATTCTAGTTGGATCTCTGTACAGAGGTCTGAGCTATATACAGGCAAAATATTATTATAATAGAAGCATTTTTCACAAAAGGAGAACATTTTGAAAACGGGTCATTCTATGTTCATTTTTGTCAAAATATTGTACTTAAATAATTTTTTATTGTAATGAAGAGTGTTTTTTTCCCCAGGTATAGAAGTTTAAGTTGGCATTACTTTTCAAGATAACGACCGATTTAACAGCTGTCAAGTGATTTATTCTTAGTTTGGTTTGGCAATTTATCCAAACGATCATCAATCAAGGCGTAGATTCGTCGAATGGGCCCAAAGCGAGATTGCCGTTGTTCCAGATTTTCATAAGCGAATTTTGTTTAGCGATGAAGCGCACTTCTAGTTGAATGGCTACGTCAACAAACAAAACTGCCGCATTTGGAGTGAAGCCAATCCACAAGTGTGTGTCGAAACACCGTTACATCCAGAAAAACTGACTGTTTGTTGCGCTTTATGGGCTGGTGGAATCATTGGTCCGTACTTCTTAAAAAACGATGAAGGCCACAACGTTACAGTCAATGGTGATCGGTATAGAGCCATGATTACTAACTTTTTCATTCCTGAATTGAACAATCATGATGTCCAGGAGCTGAGGTTACAACAAGACGGCGAAACATGTCACACAGCTCGTGCCACAAATGATTTATTGAAAGACACGTTTGGTGACCGCCTAATTTCACGTTTTGGACCTGTGAATTGGCCTCCAAGATCTTGTGATTTAACACCGCTAGACTATTTTCTGTGGGGCTATGTAAAGTCATTGGTTTGTGCGGATAAGCCACAAACGCTTGACCATTTGGAAGACAACATTCGCCGTGTTATTGCCGATATACGGCCACAAATGTTGGAAAAAGTCATCGAAAATTGGACGTCCAGATTGCACTACATCCGAGCCAGCCGTGGCATTCCTATGCCAGAAATCATATTTAAAATGTAATGCCACAAGATTATCTTTCGAATAAAAAAAATTCATGTCAATCTAATAATACATCGTTGTTTTATCGCAATTTAAAGTTCTATACCTCTAAAAAAAAACACCCTTTACTATTCTTAAAACAATTTTATATACATTTTCTAATCTAAGTGACACTAAATATCATAAATATTATCCATTTGTACGCTTTTGCAAAATCACGGTTCCGAACGTAGTCGGATACTTTAATAAGAACATTGAGTGAATCGTTTAAAATTAAATAGTATAATTTAATTGTAATGAATGTATTATATAAAACTTGATGGAAATACAATATGGATCATATTGATCAGACTTACCAAAGCGATTCGATTGCAGGCACCTTGAAGCATTGTTGGATCAATCTGATTTAAAATCTCGTGCAATATATCAGCGTTTCCTTCTTTGCTGCAGTAATGAATGCAAGTCATGCGGTACTGTAAAGAAGAAGCATAACATTACATTTAGTTTTGAAGCAATGTTAAGGATTAATTCAATGAAGAAGCCCGTTTTCTTTTACTAGATTTAGTAATAATTTGAAAGGCGTTAGGAGCCGATGAGTTAATTTGTTCATACATTACCTGTAGAAAACAAGCGAAGTTCGTCGAATGCATCTCTCCCCCTAATATTTAAATTAATTTAGAGATAATGGTACTTATGTCTTATACCGTGGACCAATTTTGCCAAATCAAAAGACGTCGCCAAGCGTTATTGTGTATGCTCGATTAAAATTAATGTGTTTCAACATTCGTAGAGAGTGAGTAGTTTTCCACTATAAGTTGCATATCGTAGCATTTTTGACAACATCTTTTTCAATTCCTACTGTTGACTCGCCCTCTCTATATATCTATTTATTTGTTTGTTTGTTTATTTATTTATTTTGGTGGAATTTTCAATCGTTAAAAAAATGCATTTTAAAACGCTCAATTGAGCTGAAATTTTATAAACATGATTATTTTGGATGACAATACAATAATTTATTATAATTAATAAAAATTAATTGATTAAAAATAATTATTTAAAGAATTACAAATACAGCCACGTTGTCGACTTAGCGACCCTTTTGGCGACTTGTGTCGAAACTTGAAAAGGTTTTTTCCCCCTTCAGGTTTTAAAGCACTCTGTTGAACTGAAATTTTATAGAGACGATTGTTTTGGATGACAATACTATACTTTAATGATAATTAATAAAAATGAATTATCACTTAAGGTTATGATTCTGTCATATGTATATACATATTTATATTAATTGAAACTATTAATTAAAAAGTATTTAAAATAAAATTTTTCTTTGTTGATCTAAGTAGGAATTGACTTAAAATTTTTTTACATTACTTCTTATTTGACAAATTGGTCGCCAGTATAATATTGAAGTACCGCAATTTTTTTAGCATAAGATTTTATAAATAGGGAACAATATATTTTATAGGATAACTAGCTGGTATACTCGTTCTTCGCACGGGTGAATTGAAAAATTAAACACAAGAGATTGAAAGAAAAAGAACGTGTTAAAGTTAAGGGATTGCAAATTAAACAAAAAATATTTTTTTAGCATATCTCTGCTTAGCAAAAAATTATATTTGCCAAATTTCAAATCTGTGTGTCTAATAGTTGAAAAAGTACGGTTTTTTTTTTATCTATAACGCCCCCGTAGCACCCATGGGGATCGACTTTTGGAAACTTTCTTATTTGATCTCTGCTCAGCAAAAGATATACAATGTCTAAATTTCGAGTTTATAGATTAAGTTACTTATAAAAGAGGATAGAATTTATTTTATATAAAAAGTTCTCTCAACCCCCTTGGATGTCAATTTTCGAAAAAAAAAAAAGCGTTCTTAGAGGATGTCTTTTCCATGAAAGAAAAAAAAAATACCAATTAAATTTTATCCAAGTCTATGTCTAATTTCTTAAGTTTAGGTCTAATAGTTCGAAAACGAGATTCTTTTTTACCCATAACACGCCTTTAAACTCTCGCAACCCTATTTGGAGTCAATTTTAGTTAGAGCTTCTTTTGTTGCGGTTCTCTACTCCTTGAAAGAAATATATCAGCCAAATTTCAAATCTATAGGTCTAATAGTTAAAAAATGTGAATATTTAACTATAACGGAACTTAATCCTTCGTAAATATCATGGGGGTCTATTCTGGCAAAACCCTTTCTCAGCGGATTTCTTCTCCATGAAAGGAACATGCCTACCAGATTTCAAGTCTAGGTCCCTAGACTTATTTTTCTATAACGCCCCTTCAACCCCTCGAACCCCTTTGGGGATCTATATTTGCAAAAATTCTTTTATAATGGATTTCTACTCCATATAAAATTAACATGCCTGCCAAATTTCAAGTATGTAGATCTAATAGTTCAAAAATGGTAATATTTTTCTATAACGCCCCGTTAACCAATCGCACTCTCCCTGGTGGTCTATTTTCTCAAAATTATTTGTTGGTGGATCTCTACTACATAAAAGGAATATGAATGCTTAATTTCAAATCGAAGGTTTAATTGTCTAAAAACGGAAATATATTTATCTAGAAAGCTTCTTAAGCCCTTGGGGAACGATTTTCAAAAATAGATCTACACTCCATGAAAGGAACATGTCTACTAAATTTCGTTTTTAGGGTCTAATTGTTCAAAAATGGGAATATTATTCTTGACGCCCCTTAAGCCCTTGCACCATTCCTTGGGGGGTGATTTTCACAAAACGCGTTCTTGTAGGAACTCTACTCCTTGAAAGGAATATGCATACCAAATTTCAAAACTGTTCATTTAATAGTTTAAAAATGGAAATAAATTATCTATAACGCCCCTTAATCTCTCGCAATGCCCCTTGGGGGTCGATTTTCTCAAAATTTGTTCATAGCGGATCTCTACTCACTGAAAGGAACATGGCTATCAAATTTCAAGTCTGTAGGTTTAATAGTTCCGGAGATATCGTGATGAGTGAGTGAGAGAATGAGCGCGAGTTGCTTTCTCCTTTATATTGTTACGAATTTTGTGTAAATAGTGTAAATAATTTGTATCCGGATGTGTAGAGCATTTATATTACTCTATGTTATATTTATTTTATGTTAAAATTGTAATATTCACGAGCAAATGCCGTCCCTTACGCTATAGTGGCGATTCAATGAGAACTTGGCGAAGTCTTGGTGAAAGAGCCAAGTTGGCATCATATTTAACGACCAGGTTGGCTACCAACTTGGCGACTTTGGCGACCATTTTGGTGTCATTGGCGAAGATGTTGGAGAGTTTGGGACCCTCTGGATTCTTCTAGAAAGTAGTAGATCTCGCCACTAACTTCGAGCTCTATGACGCGTGCGGATTTTTCTGAAAAATTCCGTCGGATTTACAAACAGAACAGTGCCAGCCGCAAGAGGCAGTCTTGATTCAACCAGCGAGTAGTGAGAATTGTTTTGACTAGCGATTATCTCGGCTGTGCTTGTGAATAATCTTTTACATACGTGTATTTTAAACACTAATAATTGTGTTTGATTGCTGTAGAAGGAGTGAAGACCTTTGGAGATTTACTCTGTGAATATTACTGCGGAATCCTGTATTTAAAGGATTGGAATTTTGATAATAAATTCGCATCGCTATTGAAGAACTGTTTATTTTCTTTGGTGTTAGTTTTGCATAAAATCCTCGAACCTCGATACAAGAATGTATTGATGAGTTACTTTTTAAATTTTAAGAAATATTTAAAGATTTTTAAAAATAAGATTTTAGTTTTTTTGCTTAATAGGAACATTATGTAGTATTGATTTAATTTGTATGAACTGTATATCTCCAGAGTTTATGTAAAAACATTACATTCACTAGGATGTACTAAGGTATATGGTGGTAATATTGTGTTTATATATGTTTAATAAGTTCACAACACTCCAATCCTGAGCAGCAAAATAACAGTGTCTCAACTTTGACGCAAATACAACAATCAAAAAACTTACACAAAACTTCCTGGAGTAAATGACTTGGAGCACATTTTTAGAGAGAAATGTGTCTTAATTTTCGGGAAAATGTATACGTTGTTATTCACATATTTTTTATAGTAATGTGTTTTTAAAATATGAAAGTATACCCCATAAATAATTAATTTTTCCTTTCATCAATTAAAAGGATAGCTTACGTGGCATTACGATATAGGAGAAAAAAAATGCGAAACAAATTTTATACCAGATATAAAAGGGGTCAACTCGGATAAAAACAAGGAGTATGATGTACACTGCTATTTTTATAGGATAAAGAAGTTAAAATATAATATTAAAGAAAAAAAATTATCCTCTATTTCGAATCCTATTCTTTAACATTAAGAGAAGACAGCGTTAGTAATTTGTGAAGTTAGAAATCATTTTAAACATTTGCATTCAGGCTAACATTTATAATGGTTGTTGATGATTTAGTCCCCTTTTGTAAATATTACAATTTAATATCACGTCTCGGCTTATGGAGTATATAAAAATGCTTATAGTTAAAGTAAGAGGGTCAGCTTATATAAGAATCTGCGAACTTAAAAAACACAATCGAGGAAAGACTTTCTAGTTTTCGTTAGCCTGGCGCAAGCAATTTAATCTTTTTATGGGGGGAGGGGTGCTTTGAACAGAGCTTTTATTCTAAAAAAAAGGCGTATAGATGCTTCAAAGTCAATATTAGAATTCCAGTTTTCGAATAGTTCATCAAACTTGCATTCCTTCATTAGGATTTCTGAATGCACATGATCATCATGTGAGTTTTTCCTCGTCATGAAACACAGATTGACAATCACATGTTGTGTACAAATTTCTCTTCCCACCTAATTTAAAAACAAACATAAAATGGCGCAGAAAGTATGACAAGCACAGATAGTGTTCAAGATAACAAATGAATGGAAGGAAACATGTTAGTTTTAAATAAGATTACCAGAAATAAAATTATCGTCGTTGGCGTCTGGCGTTTTGATTTACAACAATTTGATTGGAAAATGTTTCACCCGCGCGTTTGACAACGCTTTCGCCCTCATGAGGACATGTTTGAAAATTATAGGATCCTCAACCTCCAATTCGGCTTGTGTACAAGTTTCGAATTTTGCGTAAATTTTTAAAGTAAAAACACACTCTCAGCTTATACGCGGATAGGCGTATATTCGAAAGTATACAGTATTTGTATTCTTGATGCCGTTAGGATTATGATAGATATTATTATTATTTATTGTCATTCTTTTCATATTTGAATAGGTAACGTCAAGAAATTAATGTGGTCCATTAAAAAGTTGAGCCGCGAGACTAGAATAAAATTCTACGTATAAAATTATAGAATTAAGAAGAGCACAACTCAATATATTAGTACTAAGTATTTGATAAAGTGGTAAAAAGACCTGGTAAAATAATATATAAACCTGTTAAATTACAGTTTTTTTTCATGATCTACAATAAATACATACAATTTTCTTTTATTTACCTCTTTGTTCGGAACATTGACTTCTCCTCCATTCTGCAGGAGCAGCTTCACTAGGTCTTTGTCTTCGGTCGGGTGATGGGCTTGACTTTTAGATACAAGACTGGCATAGTGAAGAACCGATTCACCAAGCTGGTAAAAAAGAACAGATATTAATAAAAGAAAGAAAAAACTTTAAGATGGTTTGTATGAAAACATTTTACACTAACCCAGCGTTTCTCAAATTGTGGGGCGTGCCTCTCTAGGGGGCGTGACAACTCTACAAGAGGGAGCGAGGATATTAAAAAGTCGAAAACAAAAGATTATTTAAAAATATTATTAATTTGCTGAAAGTAAGCAAACAAAATACATTCTGGCATAATAAAAAATAAAATACACATTTATACTAATATAATACACTTAAAAATTTATTTTTTTCTATAACGTCACCGTAAACTCCTTGGAAGTCAATTTCCACGAAACTCATTCTTCACGGATCTGAACAAAAGAAACATGTCTGTCAATTTTCAAGTTTGTTGGTCGAATAGTTTAAAAACAGGAATTTTTGTCTTTTACACCTCTGTAACCCTCTTGAGAGCCGATTTCCGCAAAACCCGTTCTTAGCGAATTTCTATTCAGCAAATTTTCTATTCAGGAAAGTGTCGAATTTCATGTTTGAATGCCTAATAGTTTTGGGTATCTCGCAATGAGCGAGTGAATGAGTGAGACGCTTTTATTCTATATATAGAGAAAGAGACTCAAAAATACTCTAGAAGGCAACAAAAAGAAAAGTAAGCTTCTTGAAGAATTTAATAGAACTAAAATAGTTTTTTAAAAAACGGAAACAGTATTCTTATACTTAGAAACTATAGAAATCATACAAAGAAGAAGCAAAAAATTTTTTTCGAAGAATTTTATCTTTCAGTGTAATTGTGACTTATTATATTTTTTAATTCTTTTTTTAAAAGTATTTGAGAAGAATCGGAAAAAAATCGCTAAATACCCGTAAGTATTAAGAAAGCTATGGAAGAAGAAAAGTAGCTAAATTTAACACTAGTGGTAAAATTCTTTTCCTTTATTTAAGGTATCCAACTACCCTAAAATCATGATTTTTTTAAAAAAATTGACAATTTGTTTTTATGATTTTATTTTATAGGTCCTCTTATAGCTTTATAAAAATACCAAGGTTTTTATTTTTCACATTTACTAGAACAAAAACTACAAGTGTTTTAGTAAAAAAAAGCGGGTGCCATAATTTTACATAAGATGTCATACATTAAAATGCGTTTTACTCGAAATTTGTGTGTTTATTTTTTCGATAAGCTCAAAAGGGGTCAACGATTGCTCAAAAAGTGTTTAAAATAATTTGCTGAAATTTTTTGTGTATGTCCTGTGTATACCAGAAGAATTGTTTTAACCTTCAGATTTATAAATCACTATTTTATTACAAAATTTACAGATCTTTATGTGAATATGATTACTGTTTTTTTAAGCAATTTCATATAATAACCAGTATAAGATGCTATAGTTTTAGTAAAAATTAAAATATCTCTTATCCTGAAGGTCATTTTAAAAAGGAATAGCAAAGTAATAAATCAGAATTGAAAAATTGAGAATTTGTTCTTTTACTATTTGTACAGAGTAGGCCCCGTTTGTGAAATTTTTTGTCAATTTTTATCCATTTTTCCCATTTTAGTAGTAATAATTTATTTTTCTCTTCTTAATTTTAGCCTTTTTTTCTTAAAAAATGTATTAAATAAATCTAAAAACCACAAAAAAAATCTCCATATCTCCATTTTTTTTTAAAAAAAAAGTTGCCGCAAGTAGTGGGATACCTCAACTTACATACTTATTTTGAGGTCATCATACTACTCTTGAATTTTTCGAAAATAATGTCAAGATCAACCAATACGCTACATATTCCAATTTCTTTTGACTTTTTTTTTTACGGTTTTCCTTTCATATTTTACCACTGTTCTATTTGAGAACATATAGGCCCAGACAGAAGAGTGACCGGCTTTGAATATTTAATGGCTACTGGATGATATACATGCATTGAATGTTTGGGTGCCAATAACCTCTATCCTACATTAGCTGTCAATTATTTAACAGTTTCTATGATAAGCCATTGTTACACAGTTTTCAATTGAAATCTGTGCTACAAAAAGCTGTAATTATGTACCAGATTCCAATAGATCATGTTAAGATTTTACTCTGCTAGATACTTTTCATGATATAAAAATAAAAATAGTAATACGTCTCGCAAAAATTCCATTAAAAATAATTAACTATTTTATAACCGTATCTTTGCAATGGATGTTGAAATTGGAATACTCTTCAAAGAATTGTTACTTCAAAATTTTTTTTTTCTCATTATAAATCTGAACTAAAAACTAAAATAATAAACGAGCGTTTTCAATACTATCTACTGATATTGGCTATCTTTTCAACAAAATTGCGATACATAAAATGAAGACACTGACCCGATACGAACGTTGTTGAAGGGCAAGTCATTGTAAAGACTTTTTTTTATTTCCTACGTTTGCCGTTTACAATAAAACTAACCATTGCTAATAAGACTTTGAGAATTAAATTTATCACTTAAAATAATTCAGTAATATGTTTTATTAATAGAAATTGGGAATCCCAATGTGTGTATTATGACTTTTATAATCTATATTCGCTTAAAAATTCCTCGAATTAATATTATTTTATGATATAATAAAGGCCAGATGTACTTAAATCGTCTTTAAGCTTTTAAATACACGATAAGTATAAATGATGGAGCCGATTTTAAAAAATCATATTTTCGAGAAACTACTACACATTACAATAAGTGATACATGATTGTATACATAACATGTATATAACATGTTTATACATTCATGTATCACTTATTGATTGAGAAATATAACATGTTTTTTTCACTAATGATCAACAGCACATTCGAGATCACTGTATTGAAATCCAAACATGGCGACAATGAAAGAAGAGTTTTTGTGTATTAGTGTATGCACGGGATTTTATGCATTTCGGTGCAACGTGCATTTGAAACCGCAACGGAAAAGAAGCACAAACCAACAAGAGCATTCTGAAATGGCATCATAAATTAAAAAAAACAAGCTTGCATAAAAAGGAAAGCAGTGCCTGGCCAATCGTCTCGGAAGAAGCAGTGGAGAGGACGAGGCAGAGTTTTGTTCCAAGTCCACTGAAATCTACAAGTGAGCGAGTGAATATTAAAGTCACACTGTTAAGCTAATCGAGGGCTTTTGACGGCGGACCTCGTAATTTTGAACCATGGCCAAGTGACGAGGACGACACCTTCTCTTCTAACTACCACAGCACACCAACGAGATTACATTTGAGCTCTTGACAGATTTCGTGCATAGCTTCCCTACACGGTGGGTCTTCAGCTGTAGGAGGCTTGACGTCACGACACGCTGGCCACGAGACCGTTACCTTGACCACTAGGCTACCACGGCCTTCTGAAATCTATGAGAGTTGCCACCTGTGAACTAGGAATGCCCCAGAAAATGGCGTGGGATATTTTACAAAAAAAAAAAAAAATTAAACTTCAAGCTGTATTATTTGCCGTTGGCACAACATATAACAGAAGATGACAAGTAAGCCCTTCTGCAGCAATACGAATCACTGATAGGTTGATGCTACAAAATATATAGAACGAACTGGATTTCAGATTGAACCTATTCCGTGTAACAAAGAGCGAACATTTGTAACAGAAAAAAAAACTCTTTACATTCATGTATCGTTTATCGTAATATGTGCAGTAATTTCATTAATACGATTTTTTAAAAAAATAGGGTCCATCATTTGTACTTACACTCAGTATTATACTTAGACAAGGTAATTCGGGGGAAGATGCCAGTTTGTTAATAGTACTTTTATGCGTTGATAGATGGCAATTTTGAGCCCTTTGTGTGAAGGGGCTGGTCCGACATTGAATGTGGCTTGTGAATTTATCTGAATTAATCGTCTTTAATCGGCCTTATTTTTCGATCTTTAGAACATTTGAAGCGATGAGTGTAACTTTTATAATATCCCGCTCCTCATATTTAAAGTCTATAAACGTACTAGTTATTTTAAATAAGATATTAGCAATATAAGTGACTTGCGCATAATTTTACACTTACGATGCATGCAGAAACGGCCATAAGACTGCAGCAATAAGGAAATAAGCGTGTGGCATCTGACTCCTATACTTGGGGGAAGATGCAACATGGTTCAGAAATAATTAAAATGAACTTAAATTTCTTTTTCATTTTATAACACTGTATATTATTGTATAAAATATAACTACAATTAATAATTAGGCTGTGAGGATGACACAGAGGATCTCCATAGGACGAGGATTTGCAGGGCTGAAGTCGACTACTACTTCAGCCTGCTGTGGACCGTTCTGCAGAAAAATTCGTATTTAGCAAACTAATTATGAAAAAAATTAATTGTTTTTTAGTTTCTCTATAGTTATTGTTATTTCACATTTAATTTGGTAAAGTTTGTCTTATTCTTTTATTTACTGTGGTGTTATTGCATCTTACTCCATGGCTGGTAACATCTTCCCCCATATATGGGGGAAGATGTGTCACAATTAAATGAATTACTTTAACATTAAATTTCTTATTTATTTTCATACTGAGAAGAGAATGAACTTGTACACATAACCAATTAAATATTAAAAAATAAAATGTATTTTTTTCATGGTCTTGTCATTTCAATTTTCAATCTACTAATCGAAAAATCTTTAACTGTGGAGTCTTTCCCCGAATTACCTTATATCATTATAAAAGAACTTATCGAAATAGCACTAAATGATACTCAGAAACATAGTTTCTTTAGCAATGCCTTAATAATTTATATTAAAGTGATTTTAATGGTACATTTCTTTTACTCTTTTCACATCATTTCTAATGAGTGAGAATTTCCCTTTATTTTAAATTGTGCTCATAAACAACTTAAGCGTATCGTGGAGATTTATCTAATCGGAGAAAATTATTAAAACTTAAACCTTATTAGTTCTGATTATTAGCGAATCTGTCATAATGTCCAAGAGTGTGTGGCGGTGGGATATCTATATTAACTAGTACCAACATCACTCGAAGACGATCGTTTTGGCGTGATCGGTAAGGTACTAGTATTTCGTTCGGAACGGAAAAGGTACCCAGAACGAACCTTCCTTCCTTTATTGGTGACCCTGGCCATGATATGAACCGCACCCTTTGCGTGCCGCAGTCATGGCGCCATCTATCCACCGCAAAAGCAACCAAACCGTCACACGAATGACGCAATTCTCAAGCCGTCTCGCACAAATGACGCAATTCTCAAGTCGTCACGCACGAATGACGCAACCCACCAAGTAACGCAACTGCTTACATGCTCGCCACGAATATGGTATCGTTCGTTCACCTATTCGACGAAACACTGGTAGGGGAGTATGTAACGGTGTGATATCTATATGAACTAGTACCGACATCACGCGAAGACGATCGTTTTGGCGTGATCGGTTAAGTACTCACATTCGTTCGGAACGGAAGGTGCCCAGAATGAACCTTCCTTCCTTCAAGTGTTCTAAGCGCTTTCCCGAATTCCGAAGCCAAATTATGTCGGGATTACCAGCAATTCAGATTTTTACATAATTTTTGATTATGTGAGGGCAATAGATATAACAATGTTCTAAGGAAACATACTGCATTTTGAGCATTGACAAGAGTGGCACCCGTGTCTCCTGGATGTGTTTTCTTCCAGTGATCCAGTAAACTGCGTGCCACCGCGTAGTGGCAGTTCCGTGCAGCTACGTGCAATGGAGTCTCGCCGCTCTGTAAAATGAACGCAACATTATTAGAACTGAATTTTAAAGCAAAGTACTTCTAAAGAATTCAATTGAAAATTTCTTTGAGGTAAAAGGACTTACTATTGATTTCTGCTGCAGATCAGCTTTATCTTGAAGTAAAAGTGCTACTGTGTTCAGGTGACCAAAACGAGCTGCAAAGTGAAGGGGTGTTTCTCCGTCCTGCAAGCAATGTTCTGGAGGTTAAGTGGGTTTTTATAAAATTTCGACAGTTTTTTTTTTTTGCATTTTTCGAAGAAAACATTTCGTGCTGAAATAATAGCTTTTATGATAATATGATTGCTTGTAAATATCATATTTAGAAGCAACACCAGAGAAATTAATGGTGGTAACTTCCACACAATGCTATTGTTAGGACTGCAATTTTGTGATATGAAGTTGCGTAAATAATCGCTGTAATCGTGTTAATATTTACCTTAAAATCTCATCAATACGTCGTTTTCGAGAAAATATTCTTTCTTCCACTCTGAGTAATTTGAATTCATTTTTCACTTTTGAAAATATTCCTCCCTCTTCAATATTTTTGCTTTGCATATTTAGTTCAGTATTTAATTATTGACTTCTAGTATCCCTACAATTTGTATAATCAAATACATAAATTTCGAGAATTTACAGGTACAGAATTTTTTACGTTGAAGAATCTTTCAATTATCAGATTCGCCGAATATATAAAAGGGAGGCTCTAGGGGCCCATTGAGGAGAGAAAAAAATGTCCACTGAGAGATCATCATCCGGGTTCCGTGATGGCTTGATTTAGTGTTAGCTATGAAGTCGCCGACTACATGCCTGCCAGAAAGGACTGAACTAACAACTGATGCAAACTTTTTTCAAAACATTATCATAGAACCAACAGTGAACGCCCAGAAAAAGTTGTTGTTACTAATGCCACCTGTCTGAGGGTGTCAGATCGAGGCCCACGAAATTCATCATGGTAAAGGGCCTGTCGCTAGCCGTAACTTTGAGCACCATATAGATGACAGTATGATTTGGCTCGCTCCCACCCCAATTTTAAGGAAAACCTCCCTGGAGGAGGTCTGGGGCCGACCCACTAGCCTCACGAGAGGATTTGCGGCACGAAGGCTATTTAGAGTAACCCCATGCCGCAATGACACTATACATTTACAAACACCCATGCCTTCTCCGGGATTCGAACCCAGGCTCTACGGCACAGCAGTCAGCGTCACTAACCACTATATCGGATAGGTGGTGCCACTGAAAGTAAACATGTTTAATGGAAATGATTGAACTTCTGTTACTCATAAGGCGAATACGACTTAGTGGTGGTTGATAGAGAATGTGCCGAACTTTATAGAACACAAAGATTGGCTTTCCAGCAGTCCTGACTTATGTTCACTCGACTACAAATTATGGTCAGTATTGGTGGCAAAGGCGTGGAAAAAACGGCATTCCAATTAGAACCGTTGTTGTTGCTCTAAAAAAAAAGTAACGATGGAAATTTCCATGGAGTAGTGAGTGCATCGATAGGTGATCCGTCAAAGAGACTAAAGACTTGTTTCTTATCCTCGAGAGATATGACGGATGTGAGATAATTTACAGAAGGTTCTTGACCCCCCTTCCCCTAAAAATATACAATAAGGGGATCGTATGCTAAGTCCCCTTTAGAAAGTACGTTGCATCCCAGAATGCGATTCGGTGAAGCTGGATGGTCACAGCATTTCTTACAAGCGGGGTGCTTTTTTCTGCCACTATCATAGAAAAGACATTTACAAAGAGACTAAAGACTTTGCGAAGTTCAAGGACGATCATTTTGAACAAAAATCGCAACATGTTAATTTTAAAGGTAAAATAAAATTTTAAGTAGATACAATTTTAAATTTGATTACATATATATATACATAGTTTTTTTTCTATTTTATCAGAACCTATAGCATGACTAATATGTGTTATTTTTTATTAGACTTAATTACAGTTTACAATTAAGTACGTTAAAAGTTTTGACATCAATTAAACTTCAAACCAGGGAAAACTCAAAATTGCTTACTAGTAAAGTATATCATGGATAATAAAATATACATAACAACATACTCACAAAATCTGTAATTATCAATTCAAAAAAATTACGAAACTTTAGTAGAATTTTAATTCTATACGTTAGTAATTTTTTTACAGTAGCTTTTTCAGATAAGGAATAATATAGATCTTCTACTCATAAATTTCTAAAAAGATACTGGGGTTAAACCGTGAAATGGAAATGCTGTAAGAACAGTGCATACCTCTTGTGTGGCGTTGACTTCAGCTCCACTTTTAAGCAACAGCTCTGCACATTTTTCTCCTCCGGATGTTCTAGCGGCTATATGCAGAGGTGTTTCACCGGACTGGAAATAAAGCATCGATTCAATGTTTTATCAATATAAAAAAAATAATAAGTCCACTTCTACTTAGGTCAACAAAGAAAACTTTTATTTAGTTATTTTTTATTAAATAATTACAATTAATATAAATACGTATACACATATGACAGAATCCCAATATTAAGTGGAAAATAATTTTTATTAAATATCATTGCAGTATCGTATTATCATCAAAAACAATCTTGCATATAAAATTGCAGTTCAACTGAATCCTTTAAAACGGGAGAAAAAAAAATCTTTTAAAGTTTTGACACAAGTCGCCCAAAAGGAAGCCAACAAGACTGTATCTGTAATTCTTTAAATAATTAGTTCCAGTCAATTAATTTTAGTTAATCATAGTTATATTATCGTATTGTCACCCAAAATAATCGTGTATAGAAAACAGCTCAAACGAGCGCTTTTAAATGTGAGGAAAAAACCCTTTTACAGTTTTCACATAAGTCGCCAAAATTGTCGCTAAAAATTATGCCAACGTGGATGTATTTGTAATTCTTTGAAAAATTAGTTTTAATCAATTAGTTTTAATTAATTATAATTAAATTACTGTATTGTCATTCAAAATAATCATGTATAGAAAATTTCAGCTCAGCTGAGTGCTTTGAAATGCATTTTATTAACGATTGAAAATTTGAACAAGATATAAAGAGATTGATTGACTGAATATTAACGTCGCACTGTTCAGCTACACAAGGGCTGTTGGCGACGGACCACGTAATTTTGAACTATGGTCAAGTGACGTGGACGACACCTGAGCTGGCATACCCCTCTCCTAACTACCACACTACACCAACGGGAGGACGTTTCAGCTCTCGACAGATTTAACGTGCATCGCTGCCCTACACGGTGGATCTTTAGTGGTACTGGGCTCGAACTCGTGACAAGGCAAGCCCCGATCCGATACCCATACCACTCGGCTACCGCAGCCAAAGATATAAAGAGATTGTGAACTAATAGTAGCAATTGAAAAAATAATAGAATAAAATAAAAACTATCAATTCAATCAATATAATAATAACATTATTATGTAACATTATCAAAATGAATCATTTCACAATCAAATCTACCAAAATTATCTCTTTTCGAAATGCAAGAGAAACAGTTCAAGGAAAACAGCTGAATTCAACAAGTGAAATTCCTTCATGATCAATCTCATATAAAAAGTATTTAATATTATGCCGTATAAACAAACTTTTGTTGAAATATTGCCATTGCACTTGAATAAAAAGCATCTGATCATGTGTACTTTTCGAATTGTAAATATTTAGTCACGTTATACAGAACATATGTAATCATCTGTTAAAATTTAGGCAATAGAATAAACTTCTTAAATAAATTATGTCTAGGATGTAATGATTTTTTTTCGAAACAAATTAGGATTTATGTAAAGAAAAAATTTTGACTTATAAATATGATAATAAAATGTTGTTACTAACCATGTTTTTATCTTCTCTCAAGCAATTTGAAAATGCGGTATTTTATTCAAGTTGCTACTCTGAATTTTTCTTTAAAATTGTTATTTAAACGAATAAAACCTGAGAAGATTATCCCAAACTTTTCAATTTACTAAACAAAAATTATTCCTATTCAATATTTCAACTATGCTTAATTTCTTCATTTTTAACAATGCAAGAAAAAAATACCTCTAATAAATTTTCCTTAAAGAAAAGGAAGCCGTAATATTTTACGAATTTGCGTGTAGTTGAATATTATTACATAACGATGCAACGTTATTTATTTTCAAGATTTAAATAAAAATAATTAATGGATATATTTTTCCATCAAATAATATCCAAGTCTACAATCTTTTAAATTAGAACAGCAAGAAAACCGCATAACTTCGTTGATTATTATTTTTATGCATTTAATCAAATAATTTTATTTCTGGAAGAAATATATGAGCATGATATATTTTAATAAGAGTATTTCAAAGTTTGCTTAGTTCATCAAAAGCGTCAGTCATCCGGCCAGTGAAATTTCTTCAATTCACTTCAGTATCTTCCCTATTCTCTTATATTATTACTCTTTTGAAGTTAAACGTTATCGCGTTAAGGGAAGTGATGTTTGTCGATATATATATATATATATATATATATATATATATATATATTTTAGAGAACCGAAATATTTTAACTAAGAAATTTTTCTCTTTAATGAATCCTACTGCATTAAAATTCCGATATTTTGATCCTAATATCGATTTGTTAATGATATTATTGAATCGCTTAAAAGCTTTTGAAATCTATCTCGATTTTGATCTTGCAATGAATGAAAAATACTTCAGACTTTTTAAGATTGGTTGACTTATATACTTAAAAAAAAAAGCTTCCGTTTGCTTCAAATACGTTTTTGTTTGTTTTGAGAAATCGTAAAAATGAGAGCATAAATTCAAAAATTCAGTAAAAGAATTTTCGAAAATTTGCCAGAATATGTATTTATTTTGAGAAAAATGGATGAATGTTATTTTTGAAAAAGGAACAATTCATTGAGAGATTTTTGTAATTTTAAAGTTATTAGAACGAAAAAAAAATTTATGATTTTCAATATTTTTATAATACTTTTTTGACTTGAGTTTACCTTACGAATAACTTCAAAAGATAATTCCCTTCCAAACTTTTATATAATGAAAAACATTCCTTAAAAATTATCGATTTTTCAGCCTTTAAGCATTAAAGTTATTTGCTTTCAATTTTGTTGATAATCTTAAAGTTATTTCTTACAATTTCAATCAAAATTATAAAAATACCCTCAATTTTCTGGTTTCCAATAGTAAAATGGTTCCTTTATTCGGTTTTAAGGAATAAACTGGTATAAAAAAGATATACACTACTCACATAATGAATATAGAATCATATAACTGTTCCATAAAATATAATACTAGCTTTTTTGCAATTGTAAGAATTAAATACTTAAGCAAAATAAACAGAATAATTAAAAATGCATCTACAGTATTTATTTGAATCTAAGTCACCACCGGTTGTAAGACGTACTGCAAATTCCCAACACGTTTTTGTTAAAAAAAATAGTGTAAAATGGTTTAAAGATAACCCGATATTTACGAAATTTAAATAAATTTAAAATGAGAATTATAATAAATGAATAATTCATTTATTTTACAAGTTTTTTTTAACTATTAAATGCATACATGAACCTATAATTGCTCTAACCTTCAGTATCATGCTCAGTTTCCCCCATTCGATTCTAAGCTGCAACGGATTTTCAATAGCATTGACATTGGAAAATGTGGCTTAGATTAGAATAAATACTGTAATAAAATTATAGACACAATGTGGAGATCATTACATAAAACTTTAAGGTATCCCACTACGTCCGGAACCGTGATTTTGCAAAAGCAGATAAATGGATAATATTTATGATATTTAGTGTCACTTAGATTAGAAAATACATATAAAATTGTTTTACGAATAGTATTACAATAAAAATTATTTAAGTACAATATTTCGACAAAAAATGAACAAGGAATTACCCATTTTCAAAATATTCTCCTTTTGTGAAAAATGCTTCTATTATAATAATATTTTGCCTGCATATAGCTCAGACCTTTGTACAGAGGCTCAACTAGAATTTTTGAAATATATAACTTTGAAGTGGGTTTATTCATATTTTACGACAACAAAGGGGAGCAGTTTTAAGAAAAAAACGCTGATAATTATTTCAATTGGTAGTAATCTGAAAATAATGTGAATTCTTTAAATTCTTAGTTCAGACTCTTTGGAGAAGTCTTTACTTTATATAAGCAAAATATTATTATTTTAGAAGCATTTTTTATAAAAGGAGAACATTTTGAAAAAAGGTTATTCTAAGTTAATTTTTTGCCGAAATATTGTATTTAAATAATTGTTTTTCTCAAAATGTCCTTAAAATAATTTTATACATGTATTCTAATCTAAGTGACACTAAATATCATGAAAATTATCCATTTATCCATATTAATATCTTTTAAATAAGACTATTTTAAGATAATAAGACAGACAGTCAGCTGTTATAGCCGTTTTTACAAAGGATAAATTAAAAATCGAACTCACTTTTCCAGCCTTTAGCCTTATTTGTGCTCCATAGCCTAGTAAAGTTTCAACAACTCGAGGTTGACACCCTTGGACAGCTATGTGGAGAGCTGTCTGTCCATCCTGTAGGCAAAAAAAATTGAATTAATTCAAACTTTGTGAATGAATACAGTTCCTTTTTTTCGCATTGCAATTTTATGTTTTTGAAATAAAATGAGAAACAGCGAAATATAGGTCTATTTGCAGTATCGTATTTCCTATATAAGAATTTTTGGTGTCAAAGGGAAGGATATGAGTGAGAGAGTTATATTAACACCACACAGAAAAGCATCATGAGAGCTATAGGCTACGGACCTCGTAATTTTGAACCACAGTCAAGTGACGAGGGTGACACTTGAGTTGGCACCTCTCCTAAGTACCACATCACATTAACGGGAGGATATTGATCTTCAACGACACTGAAGCTAGAACTCATGACACACCAGCCACGAGTTCAAGACCATACCTACTAAGCTACCGTGGCCACAAGGGAGGATGTACTTAATAATTAATAATAATCAAGTGTAGGAAGTGAGTAAAGCAGCTGAAGCTATCACGTTATACAGGAACTAAATATCATGATAAATATTTAATTATTACAATACCGATTTTTTTTCAATGGCTTATAGACAGTAATTTGTTAAAATGGATTAATAGATCTCTAAATACGTGAGATAAATTATTCTTTTATTATTTTAAAAAATCTTGTGACTTATTTTACTCGTTATTATTTTAAATTTTTTTTTACTAGAATTCTTGAAATGCAAAAGTGTTTTTATAATTTTTTAATTAATATTCGATAAAATATCTTCTAAAAAGAATTCCATTTTCTAAACGAGTTCCCAAACTTTTCCTGTATTTCAGGATAATAAGAGTTTTTGCAAAAACTAAAATATCGCATTGATAAGCATTTAAATACTATTCAAGTGCTGTAATATCTTTAATAGACGTGTTATTTTTAGAATGAAGAGCAATACTAAATCATCAGTATTCTTTAAATTATAAATATATTCACAGAAATATTTATTCTATGATGTTTCTTCATTCTAATTATGGAATGCATATGAAATTAAAATATACAGCCCTTAAAATAAAAAATTGCGATTTAATTATAAATAATATCATCAGGCGGTGTATTATTCCTCAGTGCTGCTTTTTTTAGACACAACAACATACAATTGCGGGATGTAAAAAAGTAGTGCTTACATTTGTTTTGATGTCGACACTTTCACCTTTGTTCAACAGAGATCGAACGACTTCAACGTGACCAGCTGCAGCTGCTATATGGAGACATTTGGCACCAGACTGTAATGGAAAAATAAAAATACAAATTTTGATTAGTCTTCAAATAACAAGAAAACAAAACATGCACTGCTGCTTTCTTAAGGTATTCGACTACTTGCGACAACTTTAAAAAGAAATGGAGATATGGAGATTTTTTTTGTAGATTTTAGATTTATATTTAGTACATTTTTAGAAGAAAAGGCTAAAATTAAGAAGAGAAAAATAAATCATTACTACTAAAATGGCTAAAAATTGACAAAAAATTACATAAACGGGGCCCGCTCTGTACAATAGTAATTGAACAAATTCTCAATTTTGATGTATTACTTTGCTATTCCTTTTTGAAATGACCTTCAGGATAACAGATAAGTTAATTTTTACAAAATCTTGAGCACATTTATCTCTTAGTTATTATATGAAATTGCTTAAAAAGAAACAGTGACTATATTCATATTAAGAACTATAAATTTTGTAATAAAACAGTGATTGATAAATCTGAAGGTTAAAAACACTTTTACTGTTATACAGAACATACACAAAAAATTTCAGAAAATTATTTTAAAAACTTTTTGAGCAATCATTATCCCCGTTTTTGAGCTTTTCGAAAAAAAAAAAATACATATTTCGAGTAAAACGCATTTTAAAGTTTGACATTTTATGTAAAGTTATGGCATCTGCTTTTACTAAAACACTTGTAGTTTTTGTTCTAGAGAATGAAAAATAAAAAAAACTTGGAATTTTTTTTTATAAAGCTAATAAGATGTCCTATTAAATAAAATCATAAAAAATTGTCATTTTTTTAAAAAAATCGTAATTTTAGGGTAAAAAAGGATACTTTAACATATGCTATTTTTTATGTTATATTAATTTGAATAGTGAGAACTTTAAAATAATGGATAATAATTTACCTCGTCCATGTACCAGTCTAACATCGTTAGATTTTCTTCGGCAACTTCCATTTTTTAACCTTTTATTTTTATTCTGCGTTTGGAATAATATAAAGCGTAGATTGTGAGTGTGAATACTTTCATGGGAAAAATCATAGTATACTCCGCATGTGTCACACCATAGCGTCTACAATATTTCCCATAATCCTTCATTGATATTAAATACAATAACCGATATCTATTCCTCTTCAAGACTAAAATCCAAGAACAGAAATGGACAACAGCATCAAAGAGGGAAGTTTAGCTAATTGATTATGATACCCATATTGAGAGTGTCATTAGCATGCCACTTGCATTATTATGATCATTTTTCCTTCCCAATGTAGATGATTTTCTCTTTTCTATGTAAGACAAATAGAAATGATTACTTTCGCCGTAATTGCCTGCATCGTATATATTCAGAATTCATTAGTAAATGTTAAGTCGCATATACGCAACACATGCCTTACAAATTAATTCCTGTAGGAATTAAAACGGACACCTAATCTATAGAGTATTCCCAGCAGGAAATGTTATAAAAAAAGAGTCTTCATACAAATTCAAACTTGGTAGCGTGCTCACATTATAAGCCTAAGGGTAAGAGTCCGATCCTGGCTGAAGTCAATAGATTTTCTGGATGCGAAAATCGTAGATACGCATGTCATATGATTAATTATGGGGCGTGCAAAAAATCCCTTGCGTATGAATTGGCTCTGGTACTCTCGGCAAAATTAAATTTAGTATCCAACAAGAGCTTGGATTAAATTAATTCACAAGCGTTCAAATTTGGTAGTAAGAGCCACCACCGAAATGGCTCACATTTAGAGAGGAGCTTGTGTTGATTTTTCTCTAATACCTTGAGAACTAGTAGCTAATAAATAAATTTGTGGTTTATTTGTGTTTATTATTTTGGTGCATTACATAACTGATTTCTACATCTGCTCACATGTCAGGCTCAAATGAAAAAAATACGGGTACGCAATCCTCAGAGTTAGCAAGCTTTGGGGGTCCGGTTACAACCCTAAAAAGTATTGGAAATACCACTTTTAACTCTTTAGTGCAGCAGTTCTTAAACTTTTGATCACCGTGGCCTCTCTGTATATATATCAGCCTGACATCGCGGACCAGTGCTGATTTAAGCTCATTTCGGGCCCTGGGTGCAGAACATCTACAGGTCCTCTTGATACTGGCGGATCGAAATTTATAACCAGAAAATCTGGTTAAGTCCAGCTTATCCTGACTTTTCTGGGCCCCTGAGCGCCCACCCCAAGAGCACCCAATGGATAAACCAGCACTGTCGTGGACCCTAATGATTTTGATTACACCTCTCTCTGATTCCCCAGCACATGGCTGAGTGATTTAAAAGTTCCTCGGTAATCCTAAGACTGCCTTTGTTACTTATACGGGGTCCGGCACATTAACCTCCTCTGTTTTAAAAGGCAGTTACGAACAAACAAAACAAGATACAGAGAAAAGTATTTTATTTGTGAACAACAAATACGATGCCCTTTTACATCAATTGGTTTTAAAAATTATGCTCGCTTAATGGCCTCCTCATATGGTCTTTCCCGAAAGCTGTCCATAGTTCTTGGTGTCATTTTCGGTGGAATAGCAGCCACTGTCTGGGGGATTGCCTCCTTTCATACTTGCAGGGTTGTAGAACGATGTTTGTACACTTGCGCCTTTAAGTGTCCCCAAAGAAAAAAAATCATAAGGTGATAAATCAGATGACTTCCCTTGGGAGCCAGGCGATGTCTCCTCGCAAAGAGAGAAGACTTCCAGGAAACAACTCTCTCAGAATGCCCAGCGAACGCTGTGAAGTGTGAGTTGTCCCTCCATCTTGTTGAAACCAGATTTCTGTTTCTTCATGGTCCCCAAGAAGCTGGTTTAACTTTAGTCGGAGAAAGGTCTCGATCATGGGACAATAGCGATCTGAAGTTACCGTTAGTTTATCTTCTTCGAAAAAATAAAGGTTCCACACACCAATTTCAGCAACGACGCATCAAACTGTGACTCGAGGACTGTGAAGTAGTCGTTAGTAGAGTAGCTGAGGGTTTATTTCTGCCCAATAGCGAAAGTTTAGTTCATTCACTGTGCCTGACAAGTGGAAGTGGGCCTCATCAGATGAAATCAAAACAACGCCTGGTGGACTGTTCTGAAGATCTATAGGGAAAGACTTCGTCAATGTATTACCATTGGAGGACGCCATTTAGAGGACATAATTTTTAAAACCAATTACTGTAAAATGGCATCGTATTTTTTATTCACCAATAAAAGACTTTGTTCTGTACCTTGTTTTATTTGTTTGTAACTGCCTTTTGAAACAGGAGAGGTTAATATGCCGGATCCTGTATAAACTTTAACAAATATTTTTTTTCCTTTAAAAGCTTCCTTTTACTTTTAAAGCAGTAAACATTTAATTAAAAATATTGCGAAATTCTAATTTCAAATAAATAAATGGTGTACTTAACCGTATTAATTAAAAAATTTTTAATGAGAAATCGGTTCGAGGACGGCACATTTTTTAAATTTTTCCACGAGGCCTTTCAAAGTTTGTAAAAAAGGGAAGTGTGTGTGTTAACGCATTAAACTAGAGGCCTGAGCGGACTCCCTAGAAAGGCACCGGGGACCCCCCCTCCAAGGGTCCGCAGACCACAGTTTAAAAACTGCTGCTTTATTGAACATTTTTTTTAAAAAAAAATATATGTCATTACACATCATTCTTAACTTTTCCATGTAAACATTCACTAACAATGTGTTAAAATTTTTAAATATTTAATAAGGATATTATTCAGGACATACTTTAAAAACAATTTACCCGATGTAAATTCGCCAATTCGAGTGATATTTACCTTATTTGATGTATGAATAGGAACTCCTCTTTTCATGAATATCATAGCGATATCAGGATAACCAGCAGCAGAGGCAATGTGCATAAGGGTACTCCCGTCCTGAAAGAAAATATTGTTAAATAACAGAATTATTTTACTGCTGTACGGACTCAATTACTCGGCTAGAAATTTTGTTT
This sequence comes from Trichonephila clavipes, assembly GCA_019973935.1. Taxonomy (NCBI): domain Eukaryota; kingdom Metazoa; phylum Arthropoda; class Arachnida; order Araneae; family Nephilidae; genus Trichonephila; species Trichonephila clavipes. The sequence continues at coordinate 1,428,915 of BMAU01017743.1, read as the reverse complement.
TATTTTCTTCACTTATTTCGAAGGTTGTAAGAATTTAATGGTAGCTTATATTTGGAGACATTTGCTTTAAATATTCGTCTATGAAAATAATTTTTCAAGAGAAATGAGATCGAATATAAAATAAATTTTCTTACCTGCAATCATAGCGATGGAAAAATAAAAAAAAGCTTATTTCGAAGGATGATGAAAATTGTTGGGCAAAAATAATACAACTTTTTAAAGGTATTTAATTTTTCTCACGCGGAAAAGACGGATTTTTGCTTAGATTGGTCATAATGAATTCAAATAGGAAGCCATTAGATGTACTACACTTCAGAGAAGTTCTGTTTGGTTTACGAGATTCCAAAGAATTAGTCTTTCATTTAAATTTTTAGTTAAATTTCTGCAACAACAAACCACAAAATGCATTTGTTATTTAAGTAAATGTATTTAATATAGGATTTAATTTTATGGCATTTGCTGAAATACAAGTTACGAAACTTTGGAGTCGATTCAGTTAAATTCACGGAATTATATCTTGTGAGATTCTTATTCAGGAGAAAGAATAATTAACTATCATAACAACATGTGTTTAACAAATAAAAACAAATGTCATTTGTATTCGAAAGGAGGATAAAATTTATAAATCTGTAGTTAGAATGTACCTTGGTTCTCTGTGATATGGAAGCCTTGAACTTGTCCAGGAGAATTTCGACTGCGTTGGTGTGTCCCCTCTCTGCTGCCAAGTGCACAGGTGCCCTGTCTCGCCTATCCAGAATATTGGCCCTCGCGTTCGCCTGACTTAGCACCTTCAGCATGCCCTCGTCTCCTTCCATGGCAGCAATGTGCAAAGGAGTCATTCCCTCACTCTGAAATAATAGCGTATATCAATATTTCCACTGTGATAAAAAAAAGAGTCTAAAATAAGGTATGCGTAAAAACTATAGATAAAATGTGTATCTTAGAGTTAATTTAGTTGTATATATTCTTTTCAGGTAAATATCAAACAATATTGCCAATTGTAAATCATTCTTTGAAAAATAATGCTAGAATTTTCTCAATTTATTAGTGACATTTCTTTTGTATAATTAGTAAATATTAAGAACTGTATAATTGCTATTGTTTCTAATCCCACTAGATAGACGATGTCAGATCGAGATCTGAGAATATTCATCATGGCAAGGGGCTACAGATTACGCCAGTAGTTTGCCGTACTTTGAGCAGCACATTTCGGCTCTGCATCACCCCAGTTTTGAAGAAGAATAACCTGGGAAGAGGGGGGCGGTATGATCATAAGGTCTCTCATCCTTCTTCCCCACGGACTTCTCGAGAAGATTTTCGACTCAACGTGTACTTTGAGTGCCTCCATGCCACATAAGTAATATACATTTACAAATATCCATGCCTTCTCCGGGATTTGAAACCAGGCCCTGCTGTACAGAAGTCATCGTCACTAACCTCTGTACCATTTGGGTAGCTAAATTAATTACTGGTATTAATATCGCATTTATAATTAGGATAAAAAGTATATTAAGATATGTATAACTTTTTGACACCGTATCACCTTTATTTTCATACCATTTAATAAGAGGAATTTAAAATTAAATCAGATCAAATGAATACTATTCTATGTTTTTTTCTAAGGCTCGAATTGAATGTCCGATAAAGGTTTTGGGACAAACTCAAGTTCTGGTAATACTCCAAAGTACCGATCACCATCCCGTATAATTTCATGGACCACTAAATGAACAATTTTATGTTTGATGACGACTAATGTGATTGACCACTATATGGAAGGAGCTATATTGAAATTGTAAATCGAAACATAAATGTTTAGATTTACATTTTCATGTCATTGAAAAGGAACTTGATAAAAATAAGAGTAAACCGGGGAATGCAAAACAATATCAATGAACTGAAGTTTAGGCCGCTAATTTACCATGATTACCAACTATATCTTTCAAATGTCGCTTTATAAACTTTAACTAGTAGCTAAAAAATTGCTAAACTCAAAAATATCATCAGTAAACTCAGTATTACATCAAAAAAATTTCACGAACCACCGGTTGGCGACTACTGCTCCAAAATACATTAAATTTTATATTGTGTTCTACGCAATAGAACGAGGAAAATTATGTTTTCTTACGTTTTGCAGGTTGACTGCTGCTCCTTTTTCAATGAGGAGTCTCATGAGGTCTATGTCCCGTCTCCGGGATGCAATGTGCAGGGGCGTGTCTCTGATGTCCGGTCTCCGGATGGAGAGTTGTTCTTTAGCGTCCATCATCAGCAATTCCCGACAGATGCCGTGGTTGCCCACTTCCACCGACAGCATCAACGGGATGTTGCCAGCCTAAAAAAGATAATAAATAAAATAATTAAACTTGTAGGTATATATATAAACTAAACATGACTCAAGCAATCCTGAAGAATATTGTTTCTAAGATTAGAAACAATATTCTTAAGGATTAGGTTAGCCACCTTCAATTGTTAGGTTCAAAATAACAATTGAAGGTGGCATTGGTTGTAAAATTAAATTAGTAAAATGGACATGATCATGATCATTAAAGTAAAAAGAGGTAATTTATAAAAAGTTAATGTCCTCTAATTTAAAATGAGGAAATGTAATTAAATAATTGTAAACTAGTGTATAATTTTAAAAATGTATTTTAATAATTTCTTAAAGAATTTCTTCAAATTTAACTGTCAAGCTTTTTGTGCTCCTTATGAAGTTGTTTATTTAATGTGTATAAAACTTAAAACATTAAAATTTTAATTTTTAATAATTAGTATAATTACAAGTATAATTTATTAATTAAATTATATGTTTTTGATTTGTTGTTCAAATTATTTATTTCTTAGACTAATTTAATAAAATTCACAATTGAATATTTTTTTTAGGTATAAAAGTGAACTTACTTAAAAAGAACGTTAAAATAGCGTATGATATCAACTGTTACTTTTTTTTGCTTAAAAAATTAAGAATGAAAATACAGCAAATAAAAACAAAAGATTATAATTGTCATATATTTCATATAAATTTAAACATAAAGGTTTTAAATTTCATTTTCGAATCTGAAGCAAGTATAATATTAAAGAAGTGTTACAATGAGCAATAATCGGATAGGGTTTAATTAATAATTCTTAAATCAAAGGGAATGGGGGGAGAACCCTTTAAAAATAATTTTCCTTTTGATCTTTCAAACAAATATATTTTTCCCTTACTACTATTTACCTTAAATACTGTAGCCACAATCATAAATCACAGTATCAGGATATTGAAGTTTTTTCAAGTTTGGTAATGACCCTATATTTATCACTTTTAATGCAATTAAAAATTTATTTTTTTAAATAAAATTTCCCGATTTTTAATGGGTATCATTTATACCTACATACCAAAAACGTTATCAAGAAAGAACATAAAAATTATTTTTATCTTCCATAAAAATTAAATTTTATGGAAGATGAAAACATAATCATTAGGGTGAGAATTTACTATCAAAATATAATTTTTTGTTTAATAGCATTAGATTTGAGATCATTTACATTATTGGCAAAATACATTGCCTTTAAAATCAGAATGAAATTTATGTCTTACCTTATCTTTAACAAGTCTGGCATCTTTACCAGTTGCTTTCAATAAAAGCTGAAGAGGAGTCAATGCTTGTCCTGTCGGTCGAGAACATACTATATGGAGAGGTAACTGTCCTTTTGGCTGAAAAAATTGATTTAAAAACAGTTATTGAAATAATCTTTTAATCAAAAGTATGATTTAAATACGAATCAAATAGGCACTATAAGGAGTAAGAAATTGCGAAAAATAATCTTGATTATTTTGACGACACTAAAGAACCTATGAAAGAAAATTATCTTCGAAAATTAGGTATGTGTAATAACAAATATTTGATTGATTTGTTTTGAATTCTGTTGTTCTTTTCTTATTTCTACTGTTTTTAACGACAAAACTTATCATATATTTTGTCTGTATTTTTCTTTAACAACCATCATCTGCTTTATCATATCGGGCATTATCTTTAACTTGTATTCCAAAGTGGATCAACCAAAAGCCCTTTCGTCAGTTTATAAACATACGAATTTGAAATTTGATATCTCTCGTAACCTATACTATTATTTATAACTAATTTTATTTTATTAAGCTCTCTTATATGTCGTTGAGAGCACTGAGTTAAATGATAACTGGTTGCATCTTATTTCTTAGTTTAACTGAAGTTATCGTGAAGCAAAGTTCGCCGTTATCAATGCCAAATGTACTAAATTTACGTAACAAAGCAGTTTCTTCGCTCTCATGATATTAAACTACTATTTATTTTTTGAAACCGGTGGTTCAGAAAAAAAGAAAGTACTCTTGAATGTATTATAGAAGAAAAAGAAAGAAATTAAACAGAGTGACATGAATGTATTTTGATTTCAAAAGTAAAAGAATTGGTCACGGAACCATAGAAATGGTGTTTCGTGCTTTTGTGAATAAAATACAAAGCTGGGAATATTTCCTTGACATTTCTATAAACGTTTTTATGCGTCTGTTTTACTCCCCCAACCAATTTTGACCCTGTGTGCCAATACCTAGAAAAAGCACGAGATGGAAACAGTAACAACCATATTTGTGTTATATAGCCTTAACCAGAAAAACGAGATTTTTATTACACATGTATCAATGTGCATGAGAATAATAAAAAAAAAGTCATAGAACAAATCAGAAAATACTTTCAAATATTTATTGCTATTGTTAATAGATTGATTAGTGATAAATATTAAAAGTGGCATGAAAACTGCTTGGAAGAAAATCTACATAAAATAGATTTTTTTTTCGCTGCATAATACCGTTATTCTTCTTCATAACCACATTGTTTGTTATTATTGCTTTTGCTTCAAAAACTGAAATCACTAAAAGAAGATCATAGAAATACTTATGATGCGACGCTATTTTAAACTTATTTAATTTCTAAAACTTTGAACCCAGTTTCTTAACTTCACATCGCATCATGCCTATAAGTTAAGTTAACTAAGTCTAAAATTAAAACACTCATCTCACACTAAATCATACACTGATCGTATAGTATTAAAACATTATTAAAATTATTTTAAGCACAAGTATATGGAAATTTACTTTACTACAAGAAGATCAAAAATTAACTTAGCTTGAGATAGGGAAGGAGCTGGGAAAGGACATGGTTGATGCCCGGAATTTCCGGAGTTTTTTTTTGATTATCTGCCGCTCTGGGATCGGCTCTCTGTCTCTAAAATCGGGGTGCGTCCCGCTTTTATTTGGCGACATTTCACACCGAAATCTTAGGGCGGACTCTTTGTCTTGTCCAGTGTAATTTTCTCTGATTGGTCCCGAGGCCAGCGCAATGTTACACCACCTCACAATTTATGGGTTTAGTGAACTTTCTTAACGCGGGAACTTTCTTGAAGCACCCCACCAAAAGGAATTTCACCACATCCACTCCGGGGACTCGCAAACAAACTCCTCAGTGATGGGAGGCCAGAACTTCCTATTTTAGAATTCGCCCCTGAGACGGCTTGAATTTGTTGACAGAGTGCATTGGTATTTCCAATATTCCACGCGTATATCTCTCTGAAATGAGGACTCGAGATAATGATTCGTTTTAGAAGTTTCTGGCCACAAATCCCTGTCTGCAATAAAGACATCCTAATGCGTAATTTTAGGGGGAGGGGTCCTTGTATTTCAAGGGCAAAAAGGTATTTTTATAGAAAACATTTTTGGTGTTTCCCAATTTCTTTTTTTCTTGTGACTTTTTGATGTTTCGTAAATTTTTCTTATGAAAAACCAAGTAAAAAATTATGTGAGCGACATTAAATTTGTCTAAAATTAAACAATTATGTGCATAACATTCTAAACACAAATATATCTGAAAAAACTTACTCATTGTCTTTTGCTTGCTTACATTTTTTTCCAAAATTGCACAAGGTTATACCATATACTATTTTGGAAAACCAGAAAAAAATTTCTTTAAAAAAAATATTTTTAAATGAGTTGAGTTTCCTTTTCTTGGATAGTAAAATTAAAAAATTTTAAATTATTGCAACTTTGAATTTTGAATCAAACGAAGCGTTCGAAATTAGGAAAAAAATCAATTTAGAATAGAAAACACGCTGCTAGGTAACTGCTTATATCTTTTTATCCACCAAAATATTTCTTGAAATTTGTAATTTTTTAAATGTTTTTTATTCTTTTAAATCAGTCAGGGTTCAATGATTTCACGTTGGTATGACATGTATGAAAATTAAGTGGTCAACTGAGGAGTCATCTGTCTCTTTATACGGTGATTTAAAATTACGAGATGTATTAACTGTATCAAGAGGACTTCTGATTCGAAAAGAAATGTAACAAACAATCAAGCATACAAAAAACTCTACAATACATATTTTACATGTTTAATACAAACCGAAGATGCAAAACATTGTAAATACCTATTCAACAACGCGTTGCTTCACTTTCTACTTGCAAAAAAGATGCAACTCGCCTTGGCATGGATACCACAAGTTCTTGGTAGAAGAATGGAGACAGTTTGTACCAATTGTCCAAGCAGTGGCTACAAGAGATATTCCGACATGAAACCTTTTGATCTCTGAGCTGCCTTTCTATGAAAACCCAAATGTACCCTATAAGATTAAGATCCACCAAGTTAGGTTACCAGGATATTAATTAGAATTCATCTTTATACTCTTTGGACCCTTCTCCTTAAATACAGTTCTAGCCTTTTGACATGGGACGCTGTCCTGCTGGAAGATTCCATTTCCAGTTGGAAAATAGGCGTCATATAAGGGTGTAAATGTTCCACAATTATGCTCAGATAATCTGCAACTTGCATGGTCCCTTCTACCAGAACTCTCATGGGTGACTCTAAGAGCCTTTAAAGTTCTCCAAAGCGTAATATCACTATGGATAACGGAGCACGACACGACCATCGATGGAATGAATGAGAAATAGTAATTCATCCAACCAGGAATCTTTATTCCCCTTATTTATCGTCAAGTCTCAATGTGTTTTTGAGTCCACTCTTAGCGCAGTTGTCAATGAAGCTTAGTCAACAGAGGCTCACGAGTGCGAGATTTGCTGCTCAGTCCCATTTCCACCAGTGTCCACTGAACTATATGATCCGAAACACTTGCAGTTGGACCTGCAATGTATTGGGCTGTCAGCTGAGCCACTGCCTGGAGTCGATTCTGCTTAACCAAGCGAGACAATTTCTGATGTCCTTCTTCTTTGGACGTCCAACAACTAGGTGTTTCAACTGGTTTCACCATTATTTATCCACTTTGCATAAATACTAAAAACAAGTCATGCTGTTTCATTGGTACTCTTTTCGAGTCTTCGGGCCGTTACAATTTGCCCTCTTTCAAATTCGCTTCGACTAGCCACCTTTCCCCTCACTTGCAAAAGTGCAAGAATGATAGCTTACCTTCTCCAGCAACAGTTAAACATGGTTATCTCTTATTCACATGGCTTCCACGTCATCCAGACGAGTTCATTGAAATATGTGAAGAAATATGTTTTGGCTCAATAGTGTAAAACAACATTGTAAAGAAAGCTTCTTTTATAAAAGCTAACATTATTTATTCATCAAAAATTTACATTCTTGTTTATTTTTTAATATTTAGTACAAATAAAGAACCCCCTATTTATAGAGTTTATAAATATTTAGGAGCTACAAAATATTTTATCCTATTTTGACTTGAATTCATTTTAAGCAAGGCGAAAATATTATAAACGTAAATATGAAATAAATGAAAATTATACTAAATAGCAATCCTTTTCTAAATCTTTACTTTTCTTATTCTCCTGGCATCCATTCAACTAATTAATTTTAAGAACACTCCCGTTGTTATACTATTTCGACCGAAAACAATTTTCTCAATTGCAAGTCTGGATGTATTTTACAATATATTTGGAGATTTATAGACATTAAACGAACATTTAAGAAGGTATTTCTCAGAATCACAAACTTAATAAAACTAAAACATGTTTCACGAATTAGACATTTTAAAATGTGTTCTAAAGCTTTAATTTTGAATACATACATTTATAGTCTTTTGGACAAAATGGCTTGTAAGCATTCTCAAAACCTTATACAGTAATACCCTGAACTCAGCGATGGGTGTAACTGAATGATACTCGAGTAAGTCGAATTCGCGAAAGAAGGGATATAGTTTCATAGATAAATATATTTGAATTATTTTTAGTTTGGGCAGGAGATGAAAAAAAAATAATAATTTAGGGAGGGGGATGTTTAATAAAGTCTTAGATATCACAAACACAAAATCGCAAGCTGAAGTTATTTTGATGTTGAAGGTTTCATAAAATCTAACAAAGTAGTCTCTGCCGAATCAAAGATTATTTTTCTCTCACAAAATTTCCTCGCAGCATGCTAATTACTTTTTATTCCCTGTTTGGTTGAAAACAATACGCTCATTGCTAGAGTTTATATTTTTTTAAAATTTGTAACCCTTTTTCAATACTGAGGCCTTCTGTCAAATTCGGAACCATCATTCGATTTTCTGACTAAATTAAGTCTAAAAAGACTCAAATTCTTCAATGTATTGCTCACGCATTTCTATGAGCTCATCAATTGTCAGTTCCTGATTGTGGGAACCCAGCAGCTTTTGAACGTCATCACTATTCACTTCTAGATTTATTTGCCTGGCAAAATCGACAACTTCTTCAATCACATTACCAATTTTACCATTTAGTTTTCAAAACGTCGTCATCTGATTTACGTAACTTTGGGTTCCTGTAAGTCAGGGTAGAGTAAGAGTCGAGGAATTAGTTATTGTATTTAACAGTAGGTAAGGAAAGTTTCTTTAAAATTCAGGTCTTTTCTAGGAGTTTGTTCTAATTTTATAACTATAGGATGCAAAAATTAAATAAATTTTAACTCATCAACAACCGTATTACTTTTTAAAGCTAAAGCTATGCTAATTTTTTCGCTTACTTGGTTAAAATAACAGCTTCTCTTCTCTAAGGATCCAATGAAAAATTTTTAGAATTAATTTTGAAGTTAAGTATCTTTTGTAAATCAGCTATAAATTCTATAGTAATAAACTGAACAATTTGCTTTATTTGCTATAGAATATTTCCAGTTTTTTGTTTTAATTCAATATTCAAAGTTGCATTTAATCTTTCATTTTGTAACTTTAATACTGCTGAATTCTTTAAGTCAGTGAGCAACTGTCACAATATTCCTTATTCCTTTTACCACCTTTAAAATAATCCAGCAGTTTAAATGGCTTACATAGTTAAAAATAGAAAGAGAGGAAAAAATAGACTATATATATATACAAAGTGAGAGGGAAAGGGAGATAAATTTAATTTTAATTATAATTTAAAATTAAAAAAATATATAATGTTATAATTATATTTATTGTTAAATAATTGAAGTATTCATTTAAAACCAAAGAATGTTTCAAAATGTTTGGATAAAAAGTTGGATGAGAAAAGTGTAAAATTTAATTAAAAAAATTTATTTTCTTTTTTGCAATGTGATTGACATGACATAGCTTCTGTGTCACAAGCAATATTTATAAAGAAAAGCATATTAGTTTATAATCATTAAGACAAAATTATTAAAATTTTTTTCTTAATTATCCTAAAAAGGATTTTAATAGACGAGAGAAAAAATAAATAAAACTCTTTCTCTTTCGTTTTATTATTACAAATCAATGAATTAGTGAAAAAAAAATTGTCTTGGTTAAAAATATGTTCGACATGTTTTAATGCATACGAGTATAACTCTCATAAATTTATTAACAAAACTTTTCCCAATATGTGCTCAAAGTTTCTGTTGAGGGATAAAAACTTCATTCGTTTTAAGGATTTATATTTAAGTATGAATTATTGATTCTGTTCAAATGAAAGAAAGAGGGGGCTCTAAATTATTCGAGTAAAACTTTTATCCTCACGAAAAAACTTATAAAATATGTTTTGCATAATTTTTGATAATTTTTTTTAGATTATGTTAATAATATTAATTTACTCAACTTAGTAAAAAGGTGAATAATTAAATTTCTTTCAAATATTTCTTGATTTTATTTCGAAAAATAAAATACTCATAAGTTACCTAAAAGTTGTTTTTCTTTTAACGGTGATAACTCGGATTCGCCATTTTTGCTTGAAATTTAAAAACGGACCAGGAAGAAATTATCATTAAAAATCAAATAAAGTACTTTGGAAAGCATTAATATGCTAAAAATGTCGAATTGGCACTAATAATACATATTAATATTTCTGGAACTGTAGTTCGCTATATCTTCATCTTCAGAATATGCGTGAACAACTTGTGGAAAGAATTTTCTAGTAACTCTAAATAAAATTTCTTCAAGTGTTTTTGCAAGTGCTTAGCTCTTAGAAGATTATAAAATCTTCTAAGAGAGAAACACTCGTATAATCCTAGTCACTATCCCACAACAAATAAAGAGTGTTTTTTTTTAGAGGTATAGAACTTTAAATTGCAATAAAACAACGATGTATTATTCGATTGACATGAATTTTTTTATTCGAAAGATAATTTTGAGGCATTACATTTTAAATATGATTTCTGGCATAGGACTGCCACGGCTGGCTCGGATGTAGTCCAACCTGGACGTCCAATTTTCGATGACTTTTTCCAACATTTGTGGCCGTATATCGACAATAACACTGCGAATGTTGTCTTCCAAATGGTCAAGCGTTTGTGGCTTATCCGCACAGACCAATGACTTTACATAGCCCCACAGAAAATAGTCTAGCGGTGTTAAATCACAAGATCTTGGAGGCCAATTCACAGGTCCAAAACGTGAAATTAGGCGGTCACCTAACATGTCTTTCAATAAATCGATTGTGGCACGAGCCGTGTGACATGTTGCGCCGTCTTGTTGGAACCACAGCTCCTGGACATCATGATTGTTCAATTCAGGAATGAAAAAGTTAATAATCATGGCTCTGTACCGATCACCATTGACTGTAACGTTGTGGCCTTCATCGTTTTTGAAGAAGGATTCCACCAGCCCATAAAGCGCACCAAACAGTCAGTTTTTCTGGATGTAACGGTGTTTCGGCATACACTTGTGGATTAGCTTCACTCCAAATGTGGCAGTTTTGTTTGTTGACGTAGCCATTCAACCAGAAGTGCGCTTCATCGCTAAACAAAATTCGCTTATGAAAATCGGGAACAACGGCAATCTCGTTTTGGGCCCATTCGACGAATCTACGCCTTGCTTGATGATCGTTTTGATGAATTGCCAAACCAAACTGAGAATAAATCACTTAACAGCTGTTAAATCGGTCGCCATCTTGGAAAGTAATGCCAACTTAAGCTTCTATACCTGGAAAAAAAACACCCTTTATATTGTTCAAATTTTCAGATGTTAATAAAATACTTTTTATTCATCCCCACTGAAGTTTTAATACATTTTTTTAAACTTGTAGCGGATGACACATGATGTTAGAACAGTTTTTTCAAATATTAATTCATTAATTAAATTCTATTCTTTAATTTTAAATTTATTCTGCGTTCTTTCTGACGAAGTTACAACTTGCTGCAACAGATGCTGCCTCTTCAAGTTCAAATATATTTTTTTGAAAATTGTAGGGGATGGCATGATGTTGATACAGTTTTTTTTCTTCAAATTTTAATTTATTAATTAAATTTAATTAACTGAAATAAAAAATTTCTTTGTTCACCTAAGTAGGAATTAACGTTACAATTTTTTTTATTGCTTGTATATATGAGTAGAAAGCTGGAAAAAATGTGTTTAACCCAGTGCTTCTCAAACTTTCAATGTTTACGACCCAATATTCAATCATAATTTTCATCGCGCCCCCCAGCGTACAATAACAATGCATTGAATTCACTCTAATACTATACTTTGACACTAAAGCTACAACACACAACTTTAACCTCTTATGTACCACCGACGTATATAAACGTCTCGTTCAGTCAAAGCATTAATCTTCTGGACGTATATATACGTCTTTCTGAAGTACGATTTTTTCTGTACACTGCTATCCATAAAGTTATTCCGAAGGCTTTGAAATGTAACAAAAGGACTTTGACAGTGTTTTGAAGGATTTACTTATTTCAGAGAAGGTTTTATTTATTTATTCCTTTTCATCCCCCCTCAATGCATCATATCCACGCACCTACGTAGCAAAGGGTGGCATTGGGGAGTGAATACCGTAACTTTAAATCGGCAGAGTTTCGGGATTAATTATAAACCGTACAAATGATCAAGATAAGCGTTGATTTTTGTAAAATTGTTATATATGACAAGCCCATGGGGGGGATCGCTGGTAATTATTAAACATGTTCTTAACTTTGTATTGTTGAATTCCTTATAAAATACATTGTGCGGTACTGATACATTTATGAGGGTATTATAGGAGTGCAAATGTGTGTTTTATATTTTATTATGTTAGAATGAATTTTATTTGTTTAATTCGGTAAATTAATAATTTTCGAATTTTCAATATACTCGCGCCCCCCTCGTAGGGTTATGACGCCCCCTATGGGGGCGTGTCCCACAGTTTGAGAAACACTGCTTTAAGCTCATCTTTGTGACGATGCAAATTTTACTTCATTTCCGTAAATTTCATACACTAAATGTCCCATAAATTTTCCATTTGTTTCATGTCTGGAATTTTTGATATCCAATCAAAAAGTTCATAATTTTAGCTTTATACTATAGGATTTTGTAGAGCTTGAATTGTGCATTTATGTATTTTACAACTGAAATATTACTCTCCGGATGTTATCAGAGGCTACTGCATCAATAAACTTTCGGCAAGGATGTCTTGGTAGTAATCGGAACTATGGATTCTAATGGATTACCGGTGCCATTCCATTAGCATCAAAACTGTCTAAATCATCAGAGACCCTATTGTCGCTTGGAGAAGCTGGGCGATTCACGCCGGATATATATCTAAAACTGTCTCTTCATTGATATTTAACTTCTTTTGATATGAAAAACATCATTATGCCATTGATACACAAAAGCAACATTGCAAACTGGAAGCATTCAATTTTATGTCTCATAGTTAAGGATGGTTAGCATTTCATTTTGCTGAATTTTATGAGTGGATGTTTTGATACGATATTGTCCACAGTTAGGTTGGTGCTGACGCATGGTAGGTTTAAATCAGTCGCAATTTGTCAAGAGAAAAGTTTTTTACTAAAGTGTTGCCTGACTAACAATGACTCTTATTTGACGAGGAGTCAGAAGCAAATGGATGGTCTGTACTCTTCAACTTTGAAAAATCCTCACTGTTTTTTAAAAGCTCTCTATTCATCCCAGTGTTACATCTGTTTGATCTTTTTTGCTATTTCCTTATAATGTAAACCTCATTCTTTAAAATTAAGAATCCGCTCTCGTTCGATCAATGTTTTAATCATATGCATCTTCTCTCATTTCCATAAAAATTACTATTTCTCTCTGGTGCAAATCGTGTGTGATTTGCTGAAACAGGTTCACATCTTAAAAATTAAAGCCTGTAGAAAATGAATAAAAGAATAATCTCTTTAAAAATGGGATTGGCCTAGTTATTTTTTCCAGCATTTCGCATGTAAAAAGACAAAAACAAAAGCGAATTTTAAAATAAAAAAAAAGGTTTTACTCTGATTAGTTTGATAAAAATATTTAAAACTGTTGCTTACTGCATTATTTTTAAATTTGTGCAAAACTCAGTTGCATAGCTGTAAAAACAACGAAGATTTTCCTTTTGCCTCATCATTTTTTTTCAGCACTGTATTTTAACAATAAAAAATGGAGACAGTTTTTTTTTATCTTAAAGTTTTCAAAGTTTACCCTCCTTTTTGGAGAAATTAATTCTATACTTGTGTGAGAGAAGTTCGTAAAAATGAATTTTCCACTCTAAAATTTTATTTATTCGTGAAATAATAAAAATAATTAACAAAATTGATCTCATTTCTTTTATTGATAATCATTTTCGTTAAAAATGATATTTTGCCAATTAAAAAATTAGGCCTAACGTCAAAGATGTCTTAAGGCACGGGCCCTGGCCCAGGGCCTCGGTCACAATTGGGGTCTCCTCTCGCTCTCTCTTCTCAACCTTAATAAGATCACAATTCGAATGATTTCAACAGCGAAATGTTTTTTCTGATTTTATTTTCCAAAAAACAGGAAATTTTGGACGATTTTGCAACTGGCTACGTGTTATGACCATCGTTCATGTGTAGGCCACATACACCATCATTACTCATTCAATCAAAAGACGGCAGTCCGTCGAGCTGTTTGTACGATTGTAAGTCATGCACATTTACTTGTTTCAGGTTATTGCTTGTACGAGTATTTCATAACGTATACTAAGTACTGTCTACTTTTAAGGGTCATATGTGGAGCCTATATTTGTGTATGGGCCCAGGGTCTCAAGAAGTCTTAAAACGTCCCTGCCTAACGTTCACAATATCTTTTCATAAATTGTCTCTGTCAAATAATTATTAATTTTGTGCACACTAAAAAAAAAAAAAAAAATTAAGGAGAGTTGAAAGTGTAATCTTTGCTTATTTAATCGTGATTATTTCACAAATAATTATAGGTATTGGTTTTTAAAAATTATACACTCTTACTGAAACAATACTTAAAATATAAGACAGGAAGTAAAACAGTTTCCATCCCATATGTTTAACAAGTTATATGGTCTAGATACGTGCGAGATAACTGTTATTACTCACGACATAAGTTAAAACCTATTGCGCGTATCTATCACAAAGTTTAAGTAACATAATATAAAAATGAAAAATAATAGATTTTCTATTAGAATGTTAATATAAAGTAAAATTCAAAAAGTATATTTTGTTCCTACAATAGAAAAAAAAGTACTTTAGTTTGGGGTAGGGAGAGGAAAGGAATTATATAATCAGAAGGTAGGTTTTTAAAAAATATTTCAGTGAAATCTTGGATGTATCACTTTTTCTTGGCAAGAAAAAAGAACTACATTTAATTGGAGAATCTAATTTGATATTTAAACACACTCACAATTTTATTTCTTCAAAACTTAATTCTTGTAAATAAGAGGTAAATTTAAAAAACAAGCAAAACATTATGCTTAGTAAATTTAAAGGGAAAAAATATCCAATAAGAGCATAATAACTAAATAAAATGAAAACTCATAAAAAAATTCATTATTTTTCAAACATAGAGGAAAAATTCGAATTCAGCTTAAAGAGGGAGAGTCATATTTTTCACGAATAATACGCATTTTTGAGATTTTCAGTAATAAAATACTCTATCATAGCTGCAATGCAATACTAATTGGAATAAAAATACAAAAGGGTGCATTTAAAATAGGTAATATTCAACAAAAATTGAGAAATTATATGGTTTTATAATGAAATAGAGATGAAACTCTCTCTCTCTCTCTCTATATATATATATACAAATATATAACCCATTTTATAAAAAAATCGGTATTATTCTGTTATGATATGCAAATTGAATGTTGTTCCAGTTCTATAAAGGATTCATTAGGGAAAAATGATGGTTTGATGCAGATATGAAATTGATAATGATTCTTTTTAACGATATTCATTCAGATGAATTTAGTATCCAAACTGTAAATTAGTTCTTCAAATAAATTTTTACAATAAGAAACGAAATGAAAAATTGCATTCAGGATTTTAACAATATAAGCTTTAAGTATTTGAAAGGTTTTGGGAGAATCCAAATATTTAGCATTGTTACTTTAAATTAAATATGCCTTTCAAATTCAGGAAATTTTTTCTCAATACGATTTACTCAGAAATTATTAGAATGTTTATTTTTTATTGCTTACTCTTAATACTAGGAAAGATAATATATAGATATTAAGACTCTATTGATTTTATATGTATGAAGAACATCGAATTATTAATGAAAACTATATTTAATTTCTTATTAGAAAAATTATTTAAATGTAAATTTCTTGCTTCTTTTCCCTAGATTTATTTTCATTTCATATTTAAATATGTGTAATATAAATTTAATGAATTTAATATATTTCCTACTACATAAATTTTAGAACTTCACTTAGAAAACATTAGTTCATAATTTTCTATTGAATTTTTCTGATTAATCATTAAAACCCAAATTAATCCATTTTCAATATTAAAATAAAAACTTCTTTATTTGCCATATTTTTTTAGACTCGCATGCATTAGTTATATCCTATGACCGATCATAAAATTCATATTATTAAATACAAACATATTTAAGGCATCCGACAACGTTGGGAACCGTGATTTTAAAAAGACGCATAAATGGATAACTTTCATGATATTTAGTATCACTTAGATTAAAATACATGTATAAAATTGTTTTAATGACATTTTGACAAAAGAAATTATTTAAATACAATATTTTGGCAAAAAATTAACTTAGAATAACCGTTTTTCAAAATGTTCTCCTTTTGTGAAAAATGCCTCTATTAAAATAATATTTTGCCTGTATATGGCTCAGACCTCTGTACAGAAGCTCAACTATGATTTTTGAAAAATTCACATTATTTTCAGAGTTACAATCATTTGAAATAGTTATGGGAGTTTTTTTCTTAAAATGTCTCCCCTCTGATGTCGTAAAACAGGGATAAACCCACTTCTAAGTTATATACTTCAAAAATTCTAGTTGAGCCTTTGTACAGAGGTCTGAGCTATATACAGGCAAAATATTGTTATAATACTAGCATTTTTCACAAGAGGAGAATATTTTGAAAAGGGGTCATTCCATGTTCATTTTTTGTCAAAATATTGTACTTAAATAATTTTTTATTGTAATACTAATCTTAAAACAATTTTATATACATTTTCTAATCCAAGTAACACTAAATATCATAAATATTATCCATTTATACACTTTTGCAAAATCCCGGTTCCGAACGTATTCTTCTACATTAAAGTCAATATCCACTATATTCACTTTAAATTTTGTGATAAATTTGCCAGTAATTTCATCCTTTAGAATTTCAAGAACAAAGAGATACGTTATATATTTTAAGGTATGTATTTATTTATCTGTAAATAAGAGCTAGTAAAATGAACGAAGTATTTTGTTAACAAATTTTGCAATCCTTTTATATATATATATATAAGTTTCATTTTTATATATAACTATTATTACCACTTTTATTAACACTGAAACTCATGTGACTGAAACTACAGATTAATGCCATAGTTGGATTTTTGTAACTGATTCCTTTTTGAGTGTGAGTAAAAAGGATGAGATAATTCAAAATTTGGTGCAATGAAATATGGAAATTAATATACATGAAAATTCTATCACAACTTTCACCAAATAATTTTTTGTATTAATTGCTAATCTGAAATTTCTATAAAATGCTACAATGTAGCATTTTACAGAAATTTCAGATATGCTACAAAAATTCTTCTTTTAGTTGAATTGTTATTTAAATCATTCACAATTAAGATAATTATTATTCAACTAACTCATTTAAGATAATTGATATTCAGTTAATTTAATCGAGCTAATTGCTAATCAATTTACTTTATTTAGGGAGTGAGAGACAGGAATTAAAATTTTATTGTATGAAAAAAAAATGTATTCACATTCTTCGAACAAACTTTTCACTTACTGACAAAGGGATATTTTAACCAGCATTTTAAAAGAGAAAAAAATACCACTATAACAAGATAAGGCTCCTAACTACGTTTGGAACCATGATTTTGAAAAAAGCGTATAAATAAATAATTTTTTGATATACATACAAAATATTTTTAAGATTATTATTACAAGAAAAAGAAGACAAGACTGAAGAACGATTGAAGTATTTTAAAAACATTTTTTTATGTGAAAAATGTGTTTCTATAATAATAATATTTTGTCTATAATATACCAAGGATTTCTATACCGGGGCAGAACTAAAAGTTTTGAAAAATTCACATTATTTTCAGTATTGAATTGAAACATTAATGGACGGTTTTTTTTTATTAAAACTTATCTATCTTGATACAGAAAAATATGAATAAATCCGATTCTAAGTATTTATTTCAAAACTATTACTTCAGGTCATGTATAGAAATCTTAGCTAAATATTTACAAAATATTGTTATTACAGAAGAGTTTTCAGTAAAATAAGAATGTTTTTAAAATATTTCTTTTTTCTTCTTTTTTTACCAAAAAATTACATTTAAATTATTTTTATTGTAATAGTATTCTTAAAATAATTATATATATATATATTAAATTCAAGTGAAATTAAATATTAAAAAAATATTTATTTATACATTATTTCAAAATCAGGGTTTCGAACATAATCGGGTACATTTTAAGCCGAAATGTGAACCCCCAGAATAATTAAAAATATATATTAAAACAGAAGCATTTTCAAATAAAGAGAATGTTTTGAAAATATGTCACTCTTTCTAAAAATTCAATTTAAATAATTTGTCCATATAATAATATTCTTAAAACAATTTTATATGTGTATATTCTAATTCAACTGACACTAAATATAAAAAAAAAATATTCAATTGAACGCTTTTCCGAAATCACGGTTCCGAACACAGTCAACTTAAAAATGAAAAAGAATTGAGCCAGAAAACAAACTATGTCAACCAGTATTTTTTTAACCATTCTAAGGCTTCTATTTTTGATATTACTTAGTTTAACATATACTTTAACCTCAAATGCAAATGAGCAAAATATGAAAAAACTGTATAACTTACACTTCGGCAGCGAGAATTTATCCTATTTTAGGACACAAAAAGATCGGACTTCTTTCACCCAGCATAATTATTCCAAATAAAATCGTTTGGTATCTTATGCAATCCAGACAGCAGAGGTCCAGATGTTAATGATTCTCTCTAGATGTTCGACTAACTAACTGAAATGAAAAACTAGGGTGCTATCACGCTTCTGGTGAGATTTGGCAAAGATTACCAACCTTGAACTGACCTTAGTTTTACAATTCCTCATAAACCAGACAAAACCTTCTGTCCCGCTGCTAGATCTTCCGGAGTGCAGACTTCTCACGTAAGAGATCGAAGCACTCTTATTGCTTACAATGGGCGGTTACAGATTTGATGACCGCTTTTCGAAGAATGTAATGAATTTGTATTTAGCGTGAACCAAAGCCTTTTTGTGATAAAAACAAAAATCATTACGAAATCTCCAGTCATTTGGGCGCAGGAGAGGATTAAAAATAAATTTTGACGAATGCGTAATTGTCTTTATGGTTCAGGAATACCTTTCAGTTGCGTTTTATGTCCGAAATCTAATTGGACATTGATATAAAAGAACTCAACATTATAAAAATAGTAGTTCTGAGTAAATTTTTAATGAATGATATCGGCAAGGGAAATTTTTTTTTAAAACTATTCTTATTTCTCTCTCTTCAGCAAACTACAGATTTTAAAATTGTTGTTAATTTCATAATTTTCAGAAAATTTCCTGCTATGCAATGCCGATTATTAATTAGTTTTTACTTTTAACTTTTTGTAAGACAGTTCACATTTTTTACTATGCAACAAGTTAAGTCTTAATGGGCTGGATTCATGACGGTCATGTAACACATGCAATCATGTGTCCCCCACTAAATTAGAAACTGTCATTAGTGCTTATATTTTCTGCTTTTAAAATTTAGATAAAATTTCATATTTGATAGTTGCGTAAAAAATCAAGTTCATTTTGTTTATCTATGTGGATTATTATTGTTGATAAATATGTACTTTTTAAAAGAAAGTTTCCCCACAAAAATGTATAAGTTAGCAATTGCGAAACACACGAACTGATTAGCTGGAAGCGAGTGATTGTAGTCAGTGGCGCCCACAAGGGGGGGCCTGGGGATCCGGACCCCACCCCAAAGCCCTCGATTTCTTTTCCGAATGATTATAATTCTAAGTATGTAGTACGTAAAATTTAATTAAGTATTTGTTATTAATGATTACTTTTATTAATTAATGCTAATTATTTATTCAGTAATTAGTTTTTTACTGTGTTGTTTTGTTACCGAAAATCGACAAAATCAAAAGGAGCATGATACAAGAATGGTGAACTTTCGACCCCGGACCCCCTCCTTGAAAAATTCCTGTGTGCACTACTGGTTGTACTTATGGGAGTATGACGTCACACGACTTTATTAACTGATTGGCTGGAAACACATAATTGTAGTTATCATGTGACTATGACGTCACAAGAGTTTAGCCCATTGATGAATGCTTGTTTCGAAAAAGAATATCGTTACTTGAAATAATTCGAAAAAAATTATGTTAACATTTAAATAAAAGAATCAAAGTTTTAAGTTAGTTTTCGAGGAAGCCTTTTGTAATGAATGCGTCTATCTTTGTTAAACAATGCAATAAAGTTCATATAAAATACTTTAGAAAATTTTAATCTTATGCATTTGATGAGTGGATTATCCATCAATTTTTGGGTTTACCCCTTTATATGTTTCATAATCTTTGAACATAAACTATTGTAATTTCTATTTTCAATATACTCTCAATAATGAATCGTTGTTTAGAAAATTCCTTTAAATGTTAGCATGTACTGCTCCAAGCTTAGTAGCTTTACTTCTCAGAATCAGCTTAGCATATTTATAACATATATCATTCTTAAAAATGATTACTCATTTGCTTAAATTAAATGCATTGTGAAAAGAGAAGCCCTCATCATATATATGTCTGACTAACAAGTAACAGAACAACAGAAAGATTGATAATCCATTCAGATTCTAAATCTGACTTAGAGGCCATCATAAACAGACAGACTAGCATCACCTCCTTCTCATAAATTTAATACTCAAGAAGATGCATTACAAGGGGAAATCCTGTACGCTACAATGAATATCTGAACATATAAATATCGAAGAAAATGAGCGTGTATATTATTTAGCTAAAGAAGCTAGAGACCCTGACAAACCTTGTACCACCATCACACTTGCTAATGTCAACGCTGTGGCCAGATCGAGACTTTTACCCCACTCCTTTAAAAAACCACTTATAACAAACTTTGACTCCTCAAGAATCATAAAATCCTCAATCGCAAAACTAAGAACTCATCATTATAAGAGCATGGCAATTAATCTTGATAAAACAAGATTTTACATACAGTGTAAAAACTGCCCGGAAATTCAACTGCTAATACCAAAACATATCTTCGAATGCGTCCAGATTTCTCCCCAAGAGCAAGCACTAAATCTCGGTCTAACTCCACTTATGAGCCCACTGCAGGAGATGTACATACTATCGCCATGACGCTTTGGAATTGGCAGTCGCAGTTGTTGTCACTTTAGGTGGAATGTAGAATTATTTTTTCTTTCTTTTACCAAATCCATGGACACATATCATGGACCATATTTTACGGAATATAGTTTGTAAATTGATTAGAAAACAATTCAATTTAAAAAATTAGCATGTTTAGTACATGTTAAACAATTATATTGTCTCTCAGTTATCCAAGCATTATTCCTCTTTGTTGTTTCTGCATACATAAAGAGTGTTTTTTTCCAGGTATAGAAGTTTAAGTTGGCATTACTTTCCAAGATGGCGACCGATTTAACAGCTGTCAAGTGATTTATTCTCAGTTTGGTTTGGCAATTCATCAAAACGATCATCAAGCAAGGCGTAGGTTTGTCGAATGGGCCCAAAACGAGATTGCCGTTGTTCCCGATTTTCATAAGCGAATTTTGTTTAGCGATGAAGCGCACTTCTGGTTGAATGGCTACGTCAACAAACAAAACTGCTGCATTTGGAGTGAAGCTAATCCACAAGTGTATGTCGAAACACCGTTACATCCAGAAAAACTGACTGTTTGGTGCGCTTTATGGGCTGGTGGAATCCTTCTTCAAAAACGATGAAGGCCACAACGTTACAGTCAATGGTGATCGGTATAGAGCCATGATTACTAACTTTTTCATTCCTGAATTCAACAATCATGATGTCCAGGAGCTGTGGTTCCAACAAGACGGCGCAACATGTCCCACAGCTCGTGCCACAATCGATTTATTGAAAGACACGTTGGGTGACCGCCTAATTTCACGTTTTGGACCTGTGAATTGGCCTCCAAGATCTTGTGATTTAACACCACTAGACTATTTTCTGTGGGGCTATGTAAAGTGATTGGTCTATGCGGATAAGCCACAAACGCTTGACCATTTGGAAGACAACATTCGCCGTGTTATTGCCGATATACGGCCATAAATGTTGGAAAAAGTCATCGAAAATTGGACGTCTAGATTGGACTACATCCGAGCCAGCCGTGGCAGTCATATGCCAGAAATCATATTTAAAATGTAATGCCACAAGATTATCTTTCGAATAAAAAAAATTCATGTCAATCGATTAATACATCGTTGTTTTATTGCAATTTAAAGTTCTATACCTCTAAAAAAACACCCTTTGTAT
This sequence comes from Trichonephila clavipes, assembly GCA_019973935.1. NCBI lineage: Eukaryota > Metazoa > Arthropoda > Arachnida > Araneae > Nephilidae > Trichonephila > Trichonephila clavipes. The sequence continues at coordinate 1,406,566 of BMAU01017743.1, read as the reverse complement.
GGTTAGTTGAAAGCAATTTAAAATAAATTGATAATCTTATTTGTATATATTTAATTCCTTTGTATACGTTTCAAAATTTTTTAGCAAAAATTGAGAATTATTATTTTTTTAAAAAAATTATTCAGTATTTATAATATTCTCCATTTTGATTATACAACTAGAAGGTATTAGATAAAGTAAGATATATTTAAATTACACGCAAATTTTTGTTACAATAAAAAAATCGAATAATCTCTATCAGTACCGTACCGTTTTGAGGTTTCTATATGGCATACAATTTATTAATTTTCTTTAAATATAATTACAAAAAAGTTTTTTTTTAATTGAGAAAAGTAAAATATAATATTTATACATCATGTAGAACAAAATCAGTTAGATTTTGAGATAAATGTATGAAAGTTGTAACATATACACTTAAGTTGAACACACTAATTATTCTGTTACGTGCAATTGGAAAATTCTTATAAGGCACTCATGGGTTCCATTTCACGGAGTACGTGCTCGTTAAATCAGTGGGTTCGAAAGTCTTGGGGGCGTTCACAGCAGAAACCATGGGTGCAGGGGGTTGGAGAATATTTCCCTTATCTCCAGTTCCTTGCCTAAATTGTGGAGGTGGAGATAGGTGGTGTCGCCATCTATCGTGTAGAAGTCTAACCTATCACAGGCTCTGGCAACTTTCATTCCTTCCTTTCGAGAAGAACACAACAACAGCATGGCTTCAATTTAAATTAAGACTTGAAAATTGAGAATTATTATTTGAATAATTTATAAATTTAGTAATTTATATTTTTAAAATTAACTGTACTAGGGGAAATAAGTAGAATATTGTGAGTAAATAGAATCGTGAAATCCTGATAAACTCTTAAGGTGCCTGACTAGTTGCGAAGACATTTTTTTGAAATTTTGCTGAAAATTTATTTTTAAACTCATTTTTTGTTTAATTATAACTGAAAACTAATAAAAACAGCAAAAAAATTTTCTTTCAATGTATTTTTTTTAAATATGGCCAATTTTAGGTTTAAATTAGACGTTATTTGTACGTTACATTAAACATAGTAAAATAAATTCTAATGCATAACATTTCAAAAAACCCACATAATTTTACTCAAAAAACAGTTACTAATGAATTGACCTAATACCTTTGAAAAATTTTAATTTGTTACTGAACTAGAAGTCAAAAAGTGCACGCAATGCAAATTTTTCAAAAATTTCACATTTATCACACAGAAAAAATCATAAAAAAAAGGTAAATATGCTGTTTTTTTTTTTTAATCCCTACGTCACAGCATACATACTATAATAATGCACAATTACACAAAATTACAGACAATTATCTACAGAACCTTTTGAGATATCATGCTTAACGTGTTGTAAAATATCAAAAAATCTGTTTCAGAGAAAAATGCATTTAAAGATTTAAAATTCAAAATTTAAAAAACTATACTGCTGAAAAAACCTAAAACCTCTATATATCAAAAGAACAAACATTTTCAAAGCAATTATGAATATTATATACTTTCTTCAAACTTTTATCTTTTAATATTTTTAACAATTTTATAGTGTCAAAAAGAGCTTTTTCTTAAAGTCTAAGTACACAGTTTACGAAATACAGATTAGACGTATAAAAAGCACTTTAAAAAAACCTTATTGCATTAAAAATAAAAATATTTTACATAGAAAAACAAATATATATTATTCCATATTATTTTAGAAGTTAAGAAATATATCATACAAAATATATTTGTGTTGTTTTACCAGTAAACATTCACGAAAAAACTCTTGAAAAATATTGTTTATCACAAAAAAGTTATCATAAATTAGAATAAAAATCCTGCAAAGAAGTACTTTAAAACCCTCCATATGAATATACTAAGCCTTCTGTTTTTTCATCCTTAGTACTTTTTGTTTTTCTAGCTGCTTTTCTTTTTTTTCGAGACAATTTCGCAATCGGTAAAGAATGTCTTAAAGATGTTGAAATCCGTTGTTTATCAAATTTAAGTAACTCTTGAGCAACACTTTCAGGAAGGGAACCATTTACATTTCGAATTACTGATAATATACCAGCATAACCAGAATTATAAAGTATTAGAGCTAATAATGCACCCAAACGAAATGTTTCCAGTCCAATAAATATATTTTTGGGAACAATATTCCACAAAATGTTGTTATAACTTTCATTGCAGTTCTGTGTCTTACCATGAAGACATTTTTTCAACAAAGTTTCATTACACAGTTTTAGATATGTAGGCTTTATTTGGTTTATAATTTTATTAGGAAGTCCTTGCTCAATTTCTTTGAGGGGACTCCCAGCTGCTTTTTGCCCTTTGGTAACGACACCAACTCTCAGATCCTTCAGGACACTGTCCAATTGTTTTTTCCAGATACACAGTGAAAAAATGCAGCTATTACACTACTCATCATCTTTTGTAGATTACCTACATTGTTTCGAATAGCTATTCCATAATAGTTCTGAATTCTGTCGATTAATTTATCAGTTAATTTATTTTTCCCTCCCAAACCTTTCGTCGTTTTTTTAATTGACGCAACCGCCCCCCTACACGTTTCTGTACATGACCTATACACTCGAGTTTGGTTACTGTATTAATTCCATAAAAGTTTTTAACAGATTCATATCCTTTGAGTCCCCATCTCCGTAGTATTCATTGTACTGTACATTCCTCACATTTGATCTTTCAAATATACGGTAGGCTTCAACAACCTCCATGTTCCCCGCGGAACCTTTGTAGTTCGAACATACATGTTTCGATGATTGGCTATTGCCTTTCGCGCATATGTGGCAATATTGTGTCATAACTTCAATGTCTAAAATTTTACCGGTGTCAACTGATATGGCACTTACACACCCATTCAAAGATGAGTAGCCTCTGCGTTGCCAAGTACCATCAATGGATATTCCACATTTAGTGAAACTATTTGAGCCTTTGATTTCACTCAATGCAGCGTTGATGTTTTCTTGAGCAACGCGTTCAGTTGCTTTCAACAGTTTTCTTTCTTGATTGCGGAAAGCAAGTTTTGACAGGAAAGGTAAACCGAGGAAAGCACATAATTTTTTGCCAGCTGAAAATCCTTTCCCGATTATCCTTAGCCCCAAAACAGTTGAAGAGTTTATAAGACAAGAACCTTTCATCTTCTCTGTCGTAGGAAACCTTTAAAGAAGGAGCAATTTTTGCACTTTAGGTTCATATGTGAGCATAATCCACTGACAGAGTCTTCTATAAGTTCCAAGCCCTGAGAATAACAATCAGGACAACAAACTATGGCAAAAAATGAAATCAAAGTTGTCCAGCTGACAATTCTATTGTCTTTAGAAGTTTCAAACAATCTTTCTGAGAAAATTTCCAAACTTGTATGGCTTGATTCCAACTTTTTGGCACTAGCGGATTCAGTAGAATTGAGCTCAGATGTTTCATCATTCTCATTAATTGTGGCACGAATGGTATAACAATTTCCAGTAAATCGGCGCTTCTTAGACCTCCCAGATCTTGATTTAGCCATAATTAATCAATATTTTGTCTTAAGAAAGACAGTTTTTTTCATAAAATATATCAAAATAATAAATTAAACGAGGAGCGAAGAATCGAGTAGCTACAACATAAGCAAATCGAAAAATGACAACAAACCTGTAAAGTTGCCAAATTTTACTAAAATTATTAAATAATTTTTAAAAGAATATCACCATATTCAGTTTTAATGTTACCAAAATTAATATTTTATAAATAAATTCAATAAAATTCCAAAAAAGAGTAAAAATCTTTCAAATTCAAAGTACTTCCGGTTTCGATTTCTAACTTCCGGTTCGTTTTTGTTGTTCTCACTTGACATAAAAACTGCTATAACTTCGTAAATAAGTAAGCACTTCGTACAAGCAAAAGTAAGGTATTTTTAGAAAGAAGAAAATTCAAATATTAAAAATATCAAATAAATTTTTTTTGTCATGTTCATCAAAATTGACGATTTTACACTAGTCAGGCACCTTAACTGGTTTGCCTGTACAACGTACGGTCTACCGAAAGCTGGCCACAACCGGTTTGCCCTTAAGCTGTACGGGCACTGATATTTTCTTCTTTCTACTGCACATATTTGTAATTCTTATAGTGAAATTATGTGTTAGTGTTTTTAAGAGTTGAAGTTTGTCAATGGTATTGAAATATTTCTCCTCCGGGATTTTCCATGTGGTGAAGGCGGGAATGTTTCATTTAAAGTCAGGAATTTAGATTCTTGAGAAAATATTCCACAAAGAACAGGGAATCGTCAAGGCTATGTGTAGTTTGTGGCTTGAGAAGAAATGAAAATGGAAAGATAATCCAAAATAGCTGATATTACCGCAGTTCTCATTGCAATATAAGACACTTGGTGCAATATAAGACACACACACCATGCTTCAAATTCTATGCGCATAGATTTATGCGCACACACATTTAAAATCCTCAATCGTTTGAATAAGAGGTCTGAACATGAAATTTTATTGTAAGTATGAGAGAAATTTCTTTAAGATGTATGAAACACTTTTTATAGCATGCACTTATAAAAAGAAAATATTTAAAGGGTTTTGTTGTGTGTTCCACAATTATAAAATAAAAAAAAATCGTGGGAAAACTTTGAAATTAAAAAAACAAACTAAAATTCTTCCATTTTTGCATTGTGTAAAGCAGTGGTCTTCAAACTTTTTGAACTCACGGAACCAGTAGCGCACACAAGAATTTTTCAAGAATGGGGGGAGGGCCCGGGGTCGATAGCTCATCATTCTTGTATCATGCTCCTTTTGATTTTGTCAATTTTCGGGAGCAAAACACAGTAAAAAACTAATTTTTGAGTAAATAATTAGCATTAATTAATAAGATTAATCATTAATAACAAGTAATTAAATTTTACGTACTATTTACTTAGAATTATAATCAATCGGAAAAAAAATCAAGGGCTTTGCGGGGAGTTCCGGCCCCCCCCTTGTGTGCGCCACTGAATGTCACCTATTATGTTTAGTAACTAAGGTTTGCCACACCCCTTTGTGATTAATTACGCCATATATTCTGAAATTAGTTTCTATGTCACCTATTATGTTTATTTAACTGTAATTAAAATGCTAAACTAAGATATGTGGTTGCAATTTTACACACAAACTGTCGAAAAGTCTATTGTGATTAATTACTTTCGCATTATATATTCTGAGTTTAATTAGTTTCTATACTTCGTTTTGTTAGCCACTCACATTGAGGAAGATTTTTCACTTATGCACATTGAATATTTAACTGTGACATTAAAATGCTTATAACTATGTGAAAAATACTGTATATTTTGCAACTTAAATTTAAGGAGCTGTTATTGCCTCAATTTAGACTTTTGACATCAAATCTGTTGATATGTCGATAAGTTGCTCCATCTCCTTCATTGTAGGTGGATTTTTTTCACAAATGCAAAAAGGTGCATTTTCTATTAGAAAACTATTTAGTTTTGAAGGGAATTGTATTAACGAGTATAAAACTATCTCGTGGAATCTGGGATATAGTAAACAATAAAATATTCACAATCTAGTCGGTAATATATGTATAGATATATATATAAATTTTTATATTATTATAAAAGTTAAAAAAGTATTGCAAATTAAAGTTATAATGTATGAATAAAATTTACAGTTTCTTAATGACAGGGTGAAGCTTTAAATTATATTGGGGGGTATACAAACTTTATAGAGAACGTGAATTTCTATCACATACACATTTAAAAGTTTCTTTTCGAATTTTTTATTATCCCTCGTGGAATCCCTGGGTTCCGTGGAACACAGTTTGAAGACCACTGGTATAAAATATATTGCTTAGTTATATACAATAAAAAATGAGCCTTTTTTTAACATTTTGGTAAAAAAAAATTGCAACTTAAAGGGGTTAAATCTAAATTCAGTTTTCATTTATCAACAATACAATATCAACAAAAATAAAAAATAAAAGAAACAAATGTAATAATATTTTTTTCAAAGCATACATTCAACTTATCTTATCTCTAACGGTTATGGAAAGCGCATTATATGCAAAACTCTTCAGTGCAGTTCTCCTCAGTTCTCAACCAATTGCAGAAACTTATTTTAAGAAATGAACGTTTGCTCATTGGATGTAGAGGAAGAATAAATTGAGGGAAATAAAATGTCTAATAAACCAATGAAAATGAAGATAGACCCTCACAACCATTGTTTAACAATACAAAATGTTTTAAGAATGTTAAGATAAAAAAATGTTTTAAGAATTTTAAAAAATTCACACATAAATGGATGTTTTAGGTTTAAATTTATTTAATAAAAATATGTGTAGAAGAGTACTAAATTCTTAATTATCATTCACTTCTAGAATTTTCGAATACTTTTGTTTATTTTATTTATTGATGATTCGTATTACTTTGGATATATAGGTAATTTAAAATTTTTGTGAATATCTTTAAGTGATCAATATTTAATTAATATTTCGCAAATATCTTAAATTAAGTAAGTATAAATGGTAATTTTACTTGTGTGTGATTTAAACATGGATTAACAATATAATATGTATTTAAATGTTAAAGTAAAGAAAGTGGTCAATGCCAGTATGGAGTTGTAACTACTAACGTATTTTATTCATATAAACATGCAGAGAATTTTTACGGAAAAAACCTTCGATCGGCTGAAAATAAGAATTGAATAAAAATGTATTCATTTCAATTATTTATGGAACGGAAAGGAATTATAAAGCAAATTTGACAGAAAAAGAAATGAGACAAACCTTTACTATGTATATTTTACAGTTGCCTGCATGAATTCTCTTATTTCAATACGATACAAATTAAATGCATACCTAATCTGTAAGTGATATAATTTGTATTAATTTTTATCGTATTAAAAAAATATAAAGGAAAATGGAAAATCATGTTTGATCTGAATATTCCAACTTCTCCTAAATCTTGAGAAATAATTCGAATATTCTATTAATTAAAATTTATTCAGATTAAATATTATTATTTATTTTATTTCATTCGAAATTGGAAGAGCTTTCTAAAATTATAAAGGATAATATTTCATAAACACTATAATCTGGTGAAAATTTATAATTCGAAAACATAAAATAAATTTGTCGTGCAAAAAATTACTCCAAAATTAAGATTAATTAGAGCAAAACGAAATGAAAAAAAATTCTTACTTGTTTCTTCTTATTTCTCCCCCTAAATATTTTCGAAGTCATACGCATTTGTCAAATCTCTTTCTGATAGAAAATTAACATATATGATTGAGCATTCTGACCGTTACGCCTTCTTTACTTAGAGATGCTTTTCTCTCAAATTAAGAAAAATTTTGTTTTATATTTTGTCAAACACACGAGACTTATTAATAACGATTAGAATTATTCAAACAATTTCCATCAAATCCACGTAGCTTACACAACAGCATATTTTTCATACTCAAGCATTATTAAATATTTATTTGTCGCGTACTTAACATCAAGGAATAAGAACATTACTGACCCATGTACCACGACCGATAGATGACCACTGAATGGGCAAGAATTGTTCGAAACCAATTGTTTACAAAATAGAACGAAATGTTAAGTGAATGGATTCGATTGTAATCAATCATTATGGCATGTGCATGCTTGGGAATTCAAACTACTACAACAAAAAGTGCACCAGATACTTTTCCTAAGTGTTATTGATTTAAAGTATTTTACTTAGTACTTAGTAATGACACAAATGACGCATATAAGAAAAAAAGAGTTAAGAAATATGTGTATTGGTATTGCTTCTGTAAAAGTAAGATCAAAGAATTCTTTTTTTAACGTAGGAAATAATTACACGGTGCCCTTCATCCATTAGGTATTTGATTGCGTGCTTGGAAATGAGTCGCAAGCTATGGAGACAGGACGTTTTTATAATATTCTTAGAAAACTCATTATACAATGTCGGAGTACGTAATTTACGTATCCTAAATGAAGAAATAATTTTAGAAGAGATTTTTGGCTTTTTTTTGTACGGGAAAGTGCATATGAGAGAATGTAAAGCAGAGGTAGAAATCGTTAAATAACTGTGAAATTTTTCGGGATTTTAAATTTTATTGTTTACAGGTTTTTTTTCAGAAAGTGAAGCTTAATGAATAGATTTAAATTTTCGACAGTAAAAAAAATTTAAAAAATACATTCGGTTAAAATTATTATTATAAAAATACAGTTCAGAAAATTTTTATTTTATATGTAAAAAAAGTTGGTACTTTTCCGTTTCGCCGGCGCAGATGAGAAAGTCGTCAAAAATGATACAACCGACGCCAAAGGGAATATTTCTGATGATAATCTTTTACAACTACATTTTTTAACCAAGTCGTGGTCTTTCCTTATCAGTAACCTCTTTCTCTTTTCATTATACATCAAAAAGGGGTAAAAAACCATTGAGAGGTATTATTTATTTTTGATTTTTTTTTATGTGTACATCGAATGTTGTCTCCAATAAAGCCTGCTTGGCAAAATTTATTCCGGCCAAATTGAAAAATACCAAAAAGATTTTCGTGATCATATGATAAATTAAGCCCTGTCCTGTATAAGTGTAAGTCCTGTCTAATATTATGGTTACATAATGGCAATAAGGCACAACTTTCAGTTCAATCAACTACTTCGAGCTCAAAGATTAACACAACATTACATCACAAATGCATGCCTGAAAATTAAAAGAGCAAGTTTGTATTACTTCCGGTCGAACCAAGAACAATTGAGACAGTAATTTGTTCATTGGGGGTTGGTCAGTCATTAGGTAGACAGGGGGCCTACTGCCACCTTTTGACTTTATGGCTGTAGTGATAGTTTATGTTGGTAGGCCTAGGTTTGCACATGGATGACGGTCATCACGTGTAGCCAGTTGAAACTTCGTCCGAAATTCTCAAGTGTTTGGAGAATACAACCTGAAATAACATTTGATGGTGCAAATTATTCGAATTATGACCTTATTAAGAATGAGTCGAGAACGAGACGAGGCCCCCAAAGTGACCGAGAACCTGAGCCTGGGCCCAGTTGCCCTATGCCTTAAGACGTACTTGTGTACATGGATATTTCCGTTGGAATTACAGCTATTCAGAAAACAGTATATTTTGAAATAATATACGGTATGGAGAAGATAGAATCTCGCAGTGTGATTAAATTTCATTTGAAAGGCTGCAGTGCCCGGGAAAATCCAAAAGTAAATAATGACTTAGTCGAACTGCTAGCCCTTCATACGATTCTATTGAGGCCGGAAAGGAATTTTCAAACAGACCCAACGTCCTTCACAGATGATTAAAAAAATGGAAGACTCTCACTCACAGACTATGCCACAACTATGAAGAAAGTGATCATGAATAAGAGTGATCCTAGTAACGGCAGTTTGTGGAAAATTATTCATGAAGAGCTGCACATGACAAGAGTGTCAGCACACTTGATTCCAGATGGCTAACTCCTTTTGAGAAGCAAACATATCGTGACCTGTCAGGGAGGATGTTGAATTTTGTTGCAAGACGAAAAAATAGTTTTGTTTGCCTTAACTATAGAGGTATCTTGAATACATCCATAAGGTCCAGAAACCTAAATCAGTAGGAAATGGAAGCACAGCAACTAATTTCCACCGAAGAAAACTTATGGAGTATATGCACATACTACTGAAAAAGGATTAAATCATCAATAGTGCCAATTACTGCTGAAAAAATTGCGTGATGCGCTGATTAAGAAACGGCAATGTGCGATCGTCAAATGCTTTCGTCCTCTTGCTAATAATGTACCCCAACACTCATCTAAAGGTGTAGTTGAAGAACCAAAGCCGTGCGGTGTTGAAAGTTTGCCACATCCGGACTATTCTCTCGATCTCATCCTCAACCAATATTTTTTTATTTCCAGGTCTCAAAAAGCCGTTGTGGAATGGATATTTGGCAACAAAAATAATGCCATTAAAAGAGATGGATCAATAGTTTTTTACACAATTTGGAGTTCTACAATGATGGCTTTGGAAAGGTTAAGAAAAGCTAAGGTGATATGAGAGAGATGCTTAACTCTAGAAGGTAATTATGTAGAAAATTCTTAAGGATAACAAATAAAAATTAAGTTTGTATCTCGATTATTTTTAGTAATAGTTAAAACTCTGATAACTTTTCATGTATTCAGCAACATGGGGTTTGTTTGGCTAAAACTATTCTCTACAAAATTTTGCACAAAACAATTCTTATTATCTTTATTATTATGTTATAATTAATTCAATTACAACCTTTGAAGGTTAATCTTAAGTACAGAATTCTTTTAAAACTTCAAGTCAATTTGAAAAAAAAATAGCATGATAGTAAATCATGATAGAATCTGTGTGAGGTTGTATATTTTTAATACGTATGACAGGTAAAGCAAAAACTTTCTGTGCTGATATTTTATGATATTTTTCGGAAAAAAAAATCACATGTGTTATTGATATTATTAACTAATACTTTTTTGTTCTGATAACGATTTGTCCCATGGAAAATCAATAAGCATACGAGATCGTCAAACTACGGTATGATAATAATAAGTATCGTAAGTCAGAATACAGCACGTTTTTGCAGCATTTAGAACACTCTCTAAAACAAGGGTAGACCAACTTTTCCAAAGTAAGTGCTTCTTCTAGTTTTTTAAGATGATGTGATCCATCCTGTTGCGTAGATGGGTGAGGTAAGAAAACATTTTACAATATTTATTATAACTTAATAATTAATACGAGGAATATACACTTACCTGCATAACTACAATAAAAAAACTCCCACTTTTAAAACCGCGCTTAAAGCAAAATTCAAGCTACAAACATAATAAAAATAGCCACAAATGCAATAATATCAAATAATGTGTTTGTTAGAAAACAATTCAAAACATGCATTAAAAGTTAGTTCTCGTAATTATAGTCAGTAGAAGACTAAGTCTGCTTGCTGTCAGCCAGTCTTGAATATTTCTGTATACATTACTAACTGCTAATCTTCAGGCTGTCACCCCAAAATGCCTTGGCGGTACAACGGTTGATCGCGATCGACTTGAGGCTGTCTTCGTTAAAAGTACGAGAGCTTGAACTAAACGCGAAGCATATTTTCAGACAGAAAAAAAGGCCTCAATTTCTATGGAAATTTGCAATATTATAACTCAAACCTCTGTTAACAATATGTGTTTTTAAAAATGCCAAAATATTTCATGAATACTTTCTTTTTTGTTATAATACGTGAAGGCATAGCTCATTTAACATTACGGTACAGGAGAAAAAGCGCGAAACACATTTTATAGCAGAAAAATGAATAAACTCCGTTAAGAACGGGAAGTATAATAAAAAATTCTGCTCTCTCTCAAGGATAGTGAAGCCAGAATATCATATTAATGTTTCATTCATTTTATATCTGAAAAAATGTTCCGAATTCTGGTCCTATTCTTTAACTTTAACCGAAGGCAGCCTTAATGCTCACCTCGGCTCTAAAATGACCTTGGTTAAAAAAAACTTTCAATTCAAACAATCTAGCTTCAAATAACAGCTCTGCCGAAGAAATTGATAGAATGTTAGCAACAGTAGTGAACTGGTCTCTGGTATAATCAGCTTATTATTAAATACTTAATTCAGTTCCATTTAGGTAGATTTATTACTGTTTCATGTTAGTTGTATACGTGATAATTTTGCTCATTTATGATCATTTAATAAATCGAAAATTTTACAGTGAGAGAATGAAAAAAAAAACAATGTGTAAAGCTAATGAAATAAAAAAATGAGCATTCTAGAGTGTTTAGATGGATTACATTTGTTTTCTTTCACAAAAAGTAGTGGCATTAAGCAGTTTTCTTTTTATTACTTCGTTTTAAAATAATTTCATTCTGTTTTATCATTCTTCTCTTTCCAAACAGCTCACAAGTTATTTCTCTGGAATTATTGAGCTCTTTCTAGTTTCCTCTACCAGAGTTCTCCCTGTATGAAATCGAGGGGAGAGAGGACAGTTGAGATAAGAAAGATATAATACAGGAATAATTATTTAAATTGAAGCAAAGTGATCATTCATAGTCACTGTGATCGAGAGTAAAATGAGCCTGGATTTACATTTAAATTTATTGGAAGTTGGATCGCGCCTCTTATAACACCTAATTGTTATTGGTATATTCTATTCATTTAAAATAGAAGTTTTCTTTCATTAAAACGTTCGTGCGTTCTCTCAAAACGAGAGCTGTAAATATCTTTCATAAATAAAAGATTTATTAGTTCTTAGTCTGGGTTTTGGTGGGTTTCAGTCTAGATATTTCATTAGAAATTAATCGAAATAAATTCGCAAGGATTCAGTGACTTAGCAAACATGTGACTATTCCTAATGCTATGATTTCTTAATAGCTATTACGCAGTGATGCGTCTGTTTCTCTTCATAAATAATCGAATGAAATGGGCACTTTGCTACCCTAGTCCTGTGATAGTAAGTTATGTTAAGAGAACTCATATTGCAATTCTGATAGTAGAATCCTTTTTATTAATTTTTTGTCTCACTGTAAGAACCATTTTCCTTTTGAGAGAAGGAAGAATCACCGAAAAAGATATTAATCATAATTTCAGCGTACCGAGCTATATAAATTTAGAAAGAGGAGAGTTCATCTAAATTACACATTATAAAACTCTTAAATTATTGAAATTATAAAAATTTCTTAAGGTATCCGACTACGTTCGGAACCGTGATTTTTCAAAAGCGTATAAAAGGATAATATTTATGATATTTAGTGTTACTTAGATTAGAAAATGTATATAAAATTGTTTTAAGAATAGTTTTACAATAAAAAATTATTTAAGTACAATATTTTGACAAAAAATGAACATGGAATGATCCATTTTCAAAATATTCTCCTTTTGTGAAAAAGGCTTCTCTTATATTATTTTGTCTGTATATAGCTCAGACCTCTGTAGAGAGGCTCAACTAGAATTTCTGAAATATATAACTTAGAAGTGGGTTTATCCATGTTTTACGACAACACAGGGGAGAAATTTTTAAGAAAAAAACACCGCGATAATTATTTCAATGGGTTGTAACTCTGAAAATAATGTGAACTTTTCAAAAATCATAGTTGAGCCTCTCTACAGAGGTCTGAGCTATGTACAGGCAAAATATTATTATAATAGAAGCATTATTTACAAAAGGAGTACATTTTGAAAAAAAAGGTTATTCTAAGTTAATTTCTGGCCGAAATATTGTATTTAAATAATGTTTTTGGCAAAATGTCCTTAAAACATCTTTATACAAGTATTCTAAACTAAGTGACACTAAATATCATGAAAATTATCCATTTATGCGCTTTTTTAAAGTCACGGTTCCGAACGTAGTCGGATACCTTAAGTCTTAAAAACGAAATATAACTGAATTTATGATTAACAAACTTGATTAATCTTTAATATTTGAAAAAAATGGCTAGAGATTCGCAATATACATAAACTTATACACTGCACATTTAAAGCTATTTTTTAAATCATAAAACGATAGCCTCTGATTACGCTTCTTGTTCTTCGTTCTTCCAAGTAGTAGTTGGAATAAGATTTTGCGCGCTCTTGGTAGGGATTTCCTTTCTTCTTTGTAAGATGCTGTGATGTCTTCCAAAAATGAAAATTTTATGTATGTTTTGTGTCAACTGTCGTGTTGTGGAACTTTGTCATAATTAAATAGGTTTTCCTATATAAATCACAGTTTGCACTATTTTAACCAAGTCTATTTTATCCGAAAAATAATCTTGAAGGACCACACTTAAAATATACAGGACCCTTTCAAAAATATTTTTTCATAGTGTATCATGTGGTTCACAGAATATTATCGCATCCTTATAACTAATTCGTCCTTCACATGATAATACTCACATACACCTTGGAACTATGTTTTTTGCTGAGTCTAATGTTCTTGTTTTAAAGTTTTCTACCAATAAAAGTTATATATGTGCCGTGACTTACCCCACCAGCTGCTAGTGGATCCGCCTTTCTTCCTAGTAGAAGGCGCACCATGTCTTCTCGGACTTGTTGAGCTGATAAATGCAAAGCGGTCAATCCATCCTGTAAAGAAATAAACATTGGATTATTAATTACTAGCTGTTATACTCGTTCTTCGCAAGGTGAATTGAAAAATTTAACAATACAGATTGAAGGATAAAGAAGTTTTTAATGAGTTAATTTTACGTGAATTGCAAATTAAACAAAAAAAAAAGCTTTTTGCACATCTCAGCTGAACAAAAAAATCCTGTTTGTTAAATTTTAAGTCTGTAGATCTAATAGCTGATAAAAAGGATTTTTTTTATCTATAACTCCCCGTAACTTTCTTGTGGGTCGATTTTTGAAAACACCTTCCTAAGCTGATCTCTGCTGAGCAAAAGTAGTACATTGTTACAAATTTTGTATAATGAACGCTTAAAGTAGTATAAATAATTGTGTAATATGTTAGTATTACTTTTTGTTGTATTTATTTTATGTTAAAATTGTAATCAGCCTCACACTCCACCTGTTCAAGCTTTCTCAGTTTCTGGAACCTGGCGCAGACAAAACAAAATGCTAAGTTTTGCTTCACACATAAAAGATAGATATATGCTGTCGTGGGCTTTTTTGCAGATGGCCGAATCTTTTCCTACTTTCTTGACAATTATCGTTATATTTTGGACACTACTCACAATATCTTTATAAATTATAGCCAATGTGTTATTCCGATGTATAAGCTATATTATTGTAAAGTTTCATTAAAATCCATTCAGTTGTTTTTGTGTGAAAGAATACCAAACATCCATACAAACTTTCACGTTTATAATATTAGTAAGGATTATTTCTTATTGAAGGAACTTTTTATAAATAAGGCATCTTGATTGAACCTGTATCTGTTATAATGTACAAATTAAATGAAAGAATTCGATTGATTTCAAAATTTTGAAATCCATCTTGACCTGGATGCTGACGAGACCTGCCCGCTCTGCGGCCATGCCAGGATGGATGGTGACCACTTGCTCCAATCCACTGGACTCGATAAATACCCAACTGACGACGTCGTCAGTCTGTACGGGAGTCTCGGCATCAAATGGTCAAGAAGCCAAATACGAGCGTTGGATAAGTAAATCAATAAATTATAATTTTTAAAAATTGTGCATTTTGTTTGTTTTTAGGGAGACATTTTTTTTATTCAACCTTTTTTCTTGAGTTTAAAATTAAATAATTTTTTCGAAAATTACTTAGTTGATTTTAATTTAAAAAAGACAAATTATAATCTATTTTTTGTTTAAGATATTATTTGAAATAAATGTAATGAAATATGCTTAAAAAAAGAGCAGTGGAGGATTTAGGAACAATTTAAATAGTTTTGGATTCTTCGCTGTGAAAAATAAATGTAAAAAATATAATTGCATTTCTAAAATAATTTATTTTATAATAAAAATTTGTTATAATATTTATTTCTATAACAATAATTTAATTAATTAGATTTAAGGATTAAAAATTCATGCACTTTTTTTCAGTAAAATAATAGCTGTACTTTGATTTTATATATAGTTCCGAAACAGTGATATATGTATACTTATGCATGTTTAGGTTTAAGCATAGTTAAAAGAATCAATGTAGAGAAAATGCAATTACAATTTATAAAAGTATTTTTTAATAGACTACTTACAGTATATATCATTCGCATTTAAATTTATTATATAAAATGTTTCTTTCTGAACTTGATATCTTTTTTCAATTACTTGCAATTGATACATCGAATTAAGAACCAGATGTATTGGTTTCATATTCATTTGAAATAACTAAACATTTTATTATTAAAAGATTTTCTTAAGTGTATAGATGTAAATTATTACTTTTCAGATAGTTAATATTTTATTTTGTATTCATTGTATACTTTTCGAAAAGTAAAGTTTTCTCTTTTGAAACGAAAAAGAAAAGTAGAGAACTGCAGATTCTTATATAAAAAGGGAAAACTCTTATTGTATGAAAAATTCTTTGAAAATTTACAGATAATTAAATTATTTCCAAATTTTCATTACGTTCCTTAATTTCTAGTTTGATATTACGAGAAAATTGTAGGCTTCAAAGTATAATCCGATTTCATCCATGGAATACTTATTGAATACTTCTATATCATTGTTTCAATTAAAGTAATATATGTTTCGTTTTAAATTTATTCGGAATAATTATACATTATTTCTTGACAAAACGAATACAAACAGTTCAAATAGTCATTCAAGACTTCACATCACAAAGCAAATGATATATTATGTTAGAGAAACATGTTCAAAAATCCATCGAATATAATAATAATCGAATTTTTGTCAACTTCTCAGCTTAAGATTCCTAATAATTGAAAAAAAAATGTGTCAGGAGCTAATAACAGACTTTGTAACCGTATCTTGTTTTAATAACTGTTTTAGCTATTGTCTCAAGCAGCAGATGCTCCTTCTAGTGACCATTCAGCTTCAGTGTGGCAAGTGATAAATGAATGTGGTCGCTTTGAAAAACCATCTATGTTCTTTGTCATCAATTTTTATTATGATATTTGTTGTCCACAGGAAACTTAACTTAAAATGTTAAATAATTGTTACATTAAAAAGAGCTTCGTTGAACCCTACCCTA
Organism: Trichonephila clavipes; assembly: GCA_019973935.1. NCBI lineage: Eukaryota > Metazoa > Arthropoda > Arachnida > Araneae > Nephilidae > Trichonephila > Trichonephila clavipes. The sequence goes on along the minus strand of BMAU01017743.1, from coordinate 1,389,970 downwards.
CTGCAAAATGATAGGATTATTTTTCAACTTCGTTATATAAAAATACAAATGAGAAGATTTTATATGTATAAGATTTAGAACGTATATATATATATATATATATATATATATATATATATATATATATATATATATATATATATATATATATATATATATATATGATGAATCCCCAGCCCCTCAAGTGTCAGTAGGGGTAAACTTCCTACCAGGACAACTCAACACACCTCCCGCATAGGAACTTTGACTTCTACTTTCGCCGGACTAAAAGAAGACACGTGTACTAAAGACTCACTCGCTGCTGATCAACGCTGAAAAAGAGCTCTCGTTTTTGTCATGGCTTGGAGTGCAGACTTGTTTACTGAATATTGAAATAAAATATAATAGGACAAATGGCTGCTCGTTGCATTTCTCTTGTCAATCCAAGAATTTCTCCAAAACATTATATATATATATATATATATATATATATATAGTGTATGTTTTTAGTGTATGTCATTGTTTATGTATTATAATTCTAAAGTTCAGATGCTCACTTCCACATGTTTAACAACATTTTTTTCATACATTTTTATTAAGATTATTCTCAATATACATATTAATAACCATAAATGAACATAAAGCTCAATCACTTTGTTCGGATAACATTTTCATATCAGAAGATTCGGGGCCCATCACTTCAGTAAATTCAAGACGTTCGAATCAAATCTCAAAGTTTGCAATAAACATTTCTAAAACTTAGTGATTTTTGTAAATATAATGAGTGTTTTTTTTCCAGGTATAGAAGTTTAAGTTGGCATTACTTTCCAAGATGGCGACCGATTTAACAGCTGTCATCGGATTTATTATTCAGTTTGGTTTGGCAATTCATCATGGATAGACTCACGCCTGAACAACGTTTTCAAATTGTGCAATTTTATTTCGAAAATAATGGTTCTGTGCGGAATACGTTCATAAGCGAATTTTGTTTAGCGATGAAGCGCACTTCTGGTTGAATGGCTACGTCAACAAACAAAACTGCCGCATTTGGAGTGAAGCTAATCCCCAAGTGTATGTCGAAACACCGTTACATCCAGAAAAACTGACTGTTTGGTGCGTTTTATAGGCTGGTAGAATCATTGTCCGTACTTCTTCAAAAACGATGAAGGCCACAACGTTACAGTCAATGGTGATCGGTATAGAGCCATGATTACTAACTTTTCATTCCTGAATTGAACAATCATGATGTCCAGGAGCTGTGGTTCCAACAAGACGGCGCAACATGTCACACAACTCATGACACAATCGATTTATTGAAAGACACGTTTGGTGACCGCCTAATTTCACATTTTGGACCTGTAAATTGGCGTCCAAGATCTTGTGATTTAACACCGCTAGACTATTTTCTGTGGGGCTATGTAAAGTCATTGGTCTATTTGGATAAGCCACAAACTCTTCACCATTTGGAAGACAACATTCGCCGTGTTATTGCCGATATACGGCCACAAATGTTGGAAAAAGTCATCGAAAATTGGACGTCCAGATTGGACTACATCCGAGTCAGCCGTGGCAGTCATATGCCAGAAATCATATTTAAAATGTAATGCCACAAGATTATCTTTCGAATAAAAAAGAATTCATGTGAATCGAATAATACATCGTTGTTTTATTGCAATTTAAAGTTCTATACCTCTAAAAAAAACACCCTTTATAATAGGACAAACGCCTGCCCGTTGCATTTCTCCTGTCAATCCAAGAATTTCTCCAAAACATGATATATAATATATATATATATATATATATATATATATATATATATATATATATATATATATGAGTTTTTAGTGTATGTCATTGTTTATGTATTTTAATTCTAAAGTTCAGATGCTCACTTCCACATTTTTAACAACATATTTTTTCATACATTTTTTTAAGATTTTTCTCAATATACATATTAATAACCGTAAATGAACATAAAGCTCAATCACTTTGTTCGGATAATATTTTCATATCAGAAGATTCGGGGCACATCCCTTCAGTAAATTCAAGACGTTCGAATCAAATCTCAAAGTTTGCAATAAACATTTCTAAAACTTAGCGATTTTTGTAAATATACAAACTGAACTCGTTCGTTCTAAATTAGCAAGTTAAATATTTTAGCGTTCAGATGTCCATAATTCAGTCAATTATAATGTATATTATTACAGTATTTTTTTAATGGTAGATATAAGCCATGATCTAGTTACGAAGCACCTTGTAATATTTGTAATTTCCTGAACTTTTGTTCGTGCAATAATCACTACTTCTTTTAATAGTTCTTATCACGCCATAAAATCAGTAATAACACTTTTAAAAGCCTTCAAACTTTTATTTTCGATTAGAAAATCTTGAAAATTTACTTCCTTCCTTTGGAGAGGTCGGTTTTGTAGTCCTAAGACCTTGATGGGTGAACTAAATCTCTCTTGAGAGAAATGAAAATTATTTCCTTTTAAGAATATTAAAAAAAAGTTTTTTGGACATTGATTGATTAACTTAGCACAGAGCGAGTTTAGTTCTGTTTCCTGCAATGCAATGAAGATTCATAAAATTCAATTTATTGTTCCATATAAACTGGAGCGTTTTCACTCATAAACATGGCAAAATAAATAGTTTGTCAAAAAGACACATTTTAAGGAGCTCTAGGTAAAGAAACAGTCTTTCAAATATCTGCTTTATTAGCCTCCTTTATGAAAATTTAGAATAAATAAGGGTAACTCGTAAATAGATATATTGGATTGACAGCGAATTAATAAATAATGCATTCTCCCTTGTTGTTTACAACTTTTTCCCAACATTCAGCAAGATTTTCAACGACTAGCTGGCAGAAATCACCTGGTTTTGACTCGAAAAATCCATTGAACCAAGCTTTCGATTCTGCATCAGTATTCTGGCAGTGGTCACCTGGTCACAAAATCGTAGTCAGGTTTTATTTTGCTCAATCTTTGGTTTGAGTCATGTGGCCGCAGTGTACCCGAGTGGTCACGGTCGCGAACTTGTGGTAGGCGTTGTCGAGTCACGAGTTTGAGTCCTTATATAAATTAAGACCCGCCGTGCAGAGGAGCCGATGCATGTTAAATCTGTCGAGGCTCAAACGTTCTCCCGTTTGTAAAGTATGGAAGTTAAAAAAGATGGTATCGGCTCAGGTCTCTCATCCTTGTTACTTGACAATGGCTCAGAATTACAAGGACGATTTTTAAATTGACAATAGCCTACTGCAGATTTATAGTGAGACGTAAATATAACTGTTACTCAGTCATCTTGTTCCTCTTCTCCTTTTACTTTAGTGGGTGTGGTAGCCTAGTGGTTATGGTTACGAACTCGTGGCCAGAATGTTGCAAATTCGAGTCCTGGGGACAATGAAGACCCTCCGCGTATAGAGATTAATGCACATTAAATTTGTCGTGACTGAAAGTCATCACTTCGACGTGATGGGTAAGTTTGGAAAGTGGATTGTGGGGTCAGGTGTCGTCCTCGTCACTTGACTAAGGTTCCAAATACGAGGTGATTTAAGTGCGAGGACAATAAACATCCCCTCCTTTGATGCTGAACAAAACTTCATGCATAGCCTTTGAAAGCACTTCTTTCAAACATGGTACCTTCTCCATACAAATCAACAATGCTGCGAGCAAATTTCGCGGGCTTAGAACTTGAATTAAAAGCAAAAAGGTGTCGAAAAGGATCATTTTTCCCAACTTGATATTCCATTTTAAAATGATCTAAGTATTAACTCAAACATACAAACAAAAAAAAACATAGAATCCATCTGAACAAAATATTCTCTTTCAAATGACCTAAATCATTAGGTCAAAAACACTTCACATGCGGAAAGTTAAAATTTGTAAAAAAATTAATAAATAAAACAATTGAAACTTAATTGCCAACTTAATATATAAAAAATACGTTTTTTATTGAATTATTTTATCAAAGTTTATCATAACTATTAAAATAAATTCATCCACTAATGTACATTAAAAAATATTTTTTCCTTAAGTTATTTTATTAAAATTCCTTAGAATTTTTAAAAATAAATTTATGCAAGAATCTGAATTGTTATATAACATTGAGTTGATCTGGTTGTAGCACTCCCCACGTAAAAATCAATTATTTTTAACACTAACCAACTTTGAAAGCCTATCCTTCTAAAAATTTTAACTTTTTGACACAAACTTTTACCGCGTCGATCTACTAAAAAAGTAATTCATCACCCTAATTGATCTTTAAAAAAGACAAACAAAAATAACAAAACAAACACCGCCCACACACAGCTGGGAAATCCCCCTCTAAGTGCATACAGAATCCAAAAATCGCTGGTCTAATCATAGCAAAATACAAGAAAAAGAAGACAGAAATTCTCCGAAAGCACATTCTACAGCCAAATTTGCAGGAGGCCAACACTTAGTATTACAACACCACCCTGCGTGTTATGCAAATCACGTTCTTACGTGACATCATGGACAAATTCACTCCGTAACTAGAACTTTTTTCCCCAGATCCCCTCTTTAGAGACAGTCCCGTCATTTGTCAACGATTTTTGGGCGATATCCAAGAAAGCCCAATCCTTTGTCACGGCTTCAAGGCCCCGGATCTTTGCCTTGCTATAACTGACCTATTATCAAAGACGATGTTTCGGCCAGACCGTGGCTAAGAATTCATTGAACGCCCCACGAGGAGCATTGATCCACTTCGACTTTTCAGTGAAGGCTAAGCATTCGTTTAACCGTTCATTAAGTGTTGAATGAGATTGTTGATCCGAAGTTATATTTAATATACCTTGACCAGGTAGAGGTTACTGACCTTAATGTATGTGTGCAAGCTTCATTATTGTTATTCATTAAGTTTCTTTAGTAATGCATTGGAACTTAATGATTGGGAACAAGATATAATGGGATTTTTAGCATTTCCATCAAATATAATTTCAGCTGGGTCGTGTCCTTCAAATCATTTTTTTTTATAAATTATCTGTATCGGATAATCAGATATCGTTGAATCTAATTTGGATTTATATGATATAACAAGGGATTTTTTTTCTAATGTTTTATAGAGGCATTTATTATTGCAGTGAAAAAGTTATTCAGCTTTCCTTAATGGTTCTAGTGGGGGAAGAAAAGGTAACTTTTATTGTACATTAAAATCTGTTATAATGTAGAAGAAATAAAAATATAAAAGTTTTCAGTTGATTTGAGGGGGAAAAAATGGCAATTTTTTCGTAAAAACACATTGTTAAGGTTCTTTTTTCCGATTTCCTCCGATTAATTCCATTAGAAAAAAAGTTTTGCATTTTTTTATTTGATCATCTGATCATAAACGAATATAGCAGTATACTTAAAAAAAATTTAATATTTGCAAAAATATCATTTATATAATTTTTTGCAGTAATTAAAATTGCTATAGGAAAAGCAACTGAATTCTGTATGATTTCATGACAACTTCTTTTGTAAACTTAATTCATAACAATTTTAAAAAAATACTTCAACTAAGAAGCAGAAAAAAACTGTTGTTGTTGTTGTTACTTATGCCACCTAATCGACAGTGACATCAGATCAAGAGGTCCACGAAATTCATTGCGGCTAAGGATTAGATTTTTTTTCGTCTGTCGTTAGCCTTAGTTTTGAGCACCCTGCAGGTAACAGTACTAATTTATTCGGTTCCACTCCAATTTTGAGGGAGAACCCCCTGGGAGTGGTCAAGGGCCTCCCACCCCTCTTTCCCTTCTACTAACCTCTCGAGAGGACTTGCGGCTCGACGGATATGTAGAGTAACCCCCTGTCGTGAAGGCACTATACATTTACAAACATCCATGCGTTCTCCGGGATTCGAACCCAGGCATTACGACACCGCAGTCAGTGGGGGATAAAAACTAAAATCCTCTGTAAAAATCTATTTGGGAAATCCTCGTATACCATGTGACGGGGCTTTACGCGACTTTCAACAACTAATCCTCTTGAGGCATCTTTGGGCTAGCATTCGCGTTTATTTCCCACTCATCCCTCTCAAGAAGAAACCATGAGATTCAAATTTGTTAGTGTATATAAAGTTAGAGTTTAATAATCGTAGGTCAGAAGGTTGGTTGGTTGATTGATTGATTGATGGATTGATTGCATATTAACGTTGCATTGTTCAGCTACACGAGGGCTTTTGGCGATGGACCACGTAATTTTGAACCATGGTAAAGTGACGTGGATGACACCTGAGCTGTCACCCCTCTTTCCTAACTACCACACCAACGGGAGGACGTTTCAGCTCTCGACAGATTTAACGTGCATCGCTGCCCTACACGGCGGGTCTTAAGTGGTACTGGGCTCGAACTCGTGACATGGCAAGCCACGATCCGATACCTATATCACTCGGCTACCGCGGCCACCGTAGGTCAGTAGGAGCAGAGCAGGTGAACACAGTGTTACTATGGTAAGAATTAGAATTACGCCTCGTGAATAAAGGACGGATTTTAGCTACTAAGTTAGTGAATGTAGAATTAATATGATAGGATTGATATTATATAAAGTTAATCTATTCGGATTTCGTGCGCTTATTCGCGTATAGCCGTTGGTTTCTTTATATCACTCCAAGGGTTCCCTTTATAGATTACATGTTCTGAAATATCATCTTTGATAATAATAAATTAGATTTATCATGGATAGTCTTAGTCATTTATCGTTACCTCCCACAGCTTTAGGAATACAAGATGATGAGGAAGTGACTTCAGGGGTAAGATCATTACAACCATCTTGTAATGTCTTTATAACTAGCTTATTATAATCTCATTTTCTAATAAAAAAGCATTTTGAAGCACTGATTATGAAATTCAAAAAATTTAAGCAAAAAATACACTTTATTGAACAAGTCTGAGAGCAATTTAAAAGCCAAAACGCTATCAAGTACTTACTGTGCCTTTGATGTTGATGTCCATTCCCATGTCCAAAAAACGTTCTGCTACGAAGACTCGATTGTCTTTTACAGAATACATCAACGGAGTGTAACCCATTTCCTGAAATATGAAACAATCAATAAATTAGACGGCTCTCATAAAATTATACCTTCAGTGGTTTAAAAAAAGTTATAAACAAGTAAAAAAAAAGATTTTCTTAATGCCAATTCCTACTTAGATCAACAAAGAAAAATTTTATTTTAGCTACTTTTTATTAAATAGTTACAATTAATATAAATATGTATATACATATGACAAAATCACATTAAGAGGTAATTAATTTTTATTAATTATCATTAAAGTATCGTATTGTCATCCAAAACAATCGTGTGTATAAAATTTCAGTTCAACTGAATGCTTTAAAACATGAGAAAAAAATCTTTAAGTTTTGACCCAAGTCGTTAAAAATGAAACCAACGTGGCTGTATCTGTAATTCTTTAAATAATTAGTTTCAGTCAATTTTAATTAATTATAATTAAATTATCGTATTTTTACCCAAAACAGTAGTGTATAGAAAATTTCAGTT